>RJWJ010041759.1:0-13405 GCA_004363605.1 Indri indri | reverse complement strand
TTATTTTTTAGATTCTTTTTTTTTTTTTTGTATTTCAGCATATTATGGGAGTACAGATGTTTAGGTTACGTATGTTGCCCTTGCCACCCCCCCAAGTCCAAGCTTCAAGCGTGTCCATCCCCCAATGGTGTGCATGACACTCTTTGTGTATGCATGTACCCGTCCCCTCCGCCCAACATCCAATAAATGTTATTCTTATATGTGCGCTTATGTGTTGATCAGTTAATACCAATTTGATGGTGAGATAATTGTTTGTAAATTTGTCTTTTTCTTGCAATGCTTTGCCGAACGCAGCCAACAGCGGCCAACACACACCACGAACACCCATCCTTCACCCCCTCCCCAAGAGTGCCAAGTCATTTCCTGTCTCCTAAATTACCGCAGGTGACAGTTTTGCCAAATGTTTCTCCACATGGTAACATAGTTTCCTCCCTGCTCACTACCCCACCCCCCACCCCCCCACGGAGTCAACGCCAGGTATCCTAGGTTGTGGTTTTGGTAGAACTCCATTTTGGATATCGATTTCTGCCTCATTCAGGACAGGCTAGGTTACAATGTGTCAGTAAACAACCCTCAGATATTTGTGGTTTCTAATCACCTGTTTGTTTGAGTTCCACACGTCTGTCTGTCTGTCCGTCCCGGGTACGCTGGCCGAGGGCTCTGCTCCGGGTCTCCTCCCGCCGGGTCCCAGATTGCAGGAACAGCCACTGCCTGGGGCTCTTAAAGTCTCCCCCGGAAGTGACGTGATAACTTCCACACACGTTTCACCGACCACGCGAATCTCGCGGCACACCCAGCTCCGGGGAAGCAGGTGAATGCAGCCTGCGGTTGCTCACAGCAGAGAGAACAAGAAACACCTGGAGAAAGGCCTGCATGCCTCGTAATAGGACTCACCTGCCCCTCAGCTGCTCCCAACTCACGTGTTTGGGATTCCATTCTCATCTTGGCTCCAGGAGTGAGTTTATGGCCAATCAGAAGAATCTGGACCATAGGGACTGGCCCAGAACCAGGCCCGTGACCCGCATTGGTCCGATCCGCCTGCTGCGGAGTGCTGGTAACATAGCGTCCCTTTCTGGTGGACTTGGAACTGTGAGGATGTGAGCCTGGAACAGTCAGGAGCCGCACAGTGCACAGAGCTTTGCCCGATGTTTTCCCAGCTGAAGGGCAGAGCTGGAGCGGGGTGGGACAAAGAGGCAGAAGAAGAATGAAAGGGAAAGTGAAGAGACCACGGGAGAAAGTCTCTGGACGCAGCCACGCCCGACCCACCAAGGACTGTTCAGTTGTGAGAGCCAGGAGATACCTTTCTGGCTTGGGCTGGATGTCGTCGCTTGCAAACACCAGAGTCTTGACTAATAGGCTGTGCTTTTGCCAGGTGGCTATTCGGCTCTTGTCCCTGGAAGGCTCGACGCACGCCAGGACCTACCCAGGGGACCTGCATCCACTCAGGAAGCTGTCTTGGCAAGCGGGGAAAGCCACCTACATTCACCTCGAAAGGGAGAGTCAGTGAGTCTCCGGAGCTGCAGCGTGACAGATGCCCGAGTCCGACCTCAGGCCGTCAGGTTTAAAAGGCACCGAATCGATAGCACGTCATTAAAAATCAATCCCGCGACAGCCGACGCTCTGGTTGGCCTGTCCTCCCTCCCCGCTTCCAGCCTCTAATGCCCGAATCATTCCCCATTGATATGCCTAGCATAGGCCAATTCAAATTGATTGGAGCACTTCACATTTTTAAGTGCTTAAATTCGGAAAAGATGAGCTTTACGGGGCCACCACCGTGTGGAATGATCAGAAATGTTAAGAATGTGTTGCACTTTTTGTCATTTACGAAAGGTTAAAGAGTTGGGTTTATGAAATTCAAAATGATTTAAAATCGAGGAATAGCTTCAGTCCAGTGGCAGTGTTTGAATTTGGGAATTTGCGGGAAGCCTGGTTTAGCCTTCAACTTACCCAGAGTGGCCTCCCCCCCATATCTACAGAAATGGGGCCTTGTCCCAGGGGGAGGTCACCCAACAGATCCTTCAAAAACAAATGCTGCCTGAGCAAGTAGAGACCCCATCTCTACCAAAAATAGAAAGAAATTAATTGGACAGCTAAAAATATATATAAAAAAAATTAGCCGGGTATGGTGGCGCATGCCTGTAGTCCCAGCTACTCAGGAGGCTGAGGCAGGAGGATCGCTTGAGCCCAGGAGTCTGAGGTTGCTGTGAGCTAGGCTGATGCCATTGCACTCTAGCCCAGGCAACAGAGTAAGACTCTGTCTCAAAAAAAAAAAAAAAAAAAATGCCGTGCTCATGTTTCAATTTCCTATTTAATTCACAAGCAAACCTGGGCTTCAGATGAGTGCTGTGTACGATGACTTCAAATATTTAGCGAGACTCAAATTCTTAAAAGAATTCCACTCTCTCGAATTAAAACTCATTTAACAATTTGAAGTGATTCTAATTGGTCTTCTCTCCAGGCTGGAAATGTCTTATTTCACTTTTAAGAACATTAATTTCTTGTTTTGCCCTGCTCGTTAAAGACGCATGTGTAAAGTTACCGCAATCAGTCCCTGTGATTTTGGGAATCGGAGCTCAGCCTCACGCGGTAAACCCAGAACAGTCTGCAGGATTTCAAACTGCTGCCACAGACAGGTGATCGCTGTGGTGTTTCCCCGTCACTCGGGGGCCGCCGCACCCAACCCCCTTCTGACACTGAGCACCAGGGGTGTTAAAAGGAAAATCACAGGGGAAGCGGGAAGCAACCCCCCCAACCTCCAGCCAGGCGTCGAGAGCGGCGGGAAGGACTTTCGGGCACTCAGGGTGGACGGTTCCTTTGGCTGTGGGGGCTTCTCTTGGGTTAGCATCCTGGCTCAACATTGCTTCTTTGAATATTTCTCCGGCTAACCTGTCCTATTTCATCACAACGACGGCTCTTTGCTTGAACATGTCTTAACCATCAGTGTCGAGGTCCAAATTGGCTAATCTCATCCTCCAAAAAAAAGAAAAATATGTTCACCGTAAAATAGATGAACATTTCCTAACTTTAAATCACCGGTTCTAAAAGCTCACATTTTATGAGGGTGATCAAAAGTGAAACATACATGGAAGGAGAATGCATAAATCTAAACACAGAGATCATCACACACACGCAAGATGCCTGTCGATTCGGTAGATTTCTCTTGTGCCTAAAATGTACCCCCTTGCGTGGTTTTCACCCCAAACTCCCGGGGTCGCCCCTAAGCCTGGTCCACTCTCAGCATTTCCCAAGTGTTCCTTATTCTTGTCAGGTGCTAAGCAGATCGGGTCTCATTCTGTGGCAAGCAATGGAAAACCCAAAGCAAACTGAATTAAGTTAAAGGAAATTTGCTTCCAAAGCGGAATGGTGCAGGGGCGGTGCCGGCTTCAGAGGTGGCTGGACCTAGCGCTCATGTGGGGGGAGCAGGACATTTCTCCATCTCTGTCCCGACATGAGTGCTGTTGGCACAACTCTCAGTCTCCTCGTGACGGTCCCCGACAGCTCTCTGCTCCGGTCTCCCGGCGTGGGGACGGACACTACAGGCGTCCCACCCCCTTCCCTGACTGCTCAGTTCAGCAGAGCAATCTCTCCCCCCCACCCACACCCCGCACTTCGCAAACCCACGCAGCGGTGGGCAGCCTCCACCGTCCTGTGGCCCGTGGCGGGTGTGGCGGTAAAGCTGCTCTCTAAGACCCCGCGGCTCGCGTTTGGGAGTCAGAGACCTGCTAGCTTTCCAACCTCTTGCCTTGAGCTCCTTGAGATGCTCAACACTGGGACAGAAAAAGGAAAAAATAACTTTGATCCGGCGAGGCACTTTATCAAGAATATTCCGCAAGAAATTGGTTGTTACCTGCAGATAACAACTGGTTTGTTAGCTAATGGCTGGGGGCAAAGCCAAGGCCAGTTATAGCTCCAGCTGTCCGGACATTAACTGCAGTAAAGACTGATTTTGAGGAGGTTATTGCCATGATAAAATATCCTCAAAAGATTATAACAGCAATAGTGTATGGGAAAAAAAAAAAGTCAGAGTGGCTATCGTCGGACCGAATGGCTGCATTTGAAAAATTGGCCGCTCCCTGGCGGTTCATAACCGATTTTCCACCAGTCAAAAGCAAGTTGTGCTCTGTTAGGTTTATTGTACAAGGCAATAAAAACATTGGCCAGGTTAAATTGTCAGCGCGTTATGGCATTAACCATTCTTTTACTGTGTTTAATTTAAGCGTTACGATGATTCATTATGGAAGAACGTGTCCCATGCAAATGAACAGACATGCAGTGTCAAAAATATGCAGCATGGGTTTTTTTTTTTAAAGCAAAATTAATTTTTATTTGACGGCTTCCGTAGGCGGAAGGACACCTAAGACGTGGCACGAAGTGTACGTGTACTTTTTTTAAACTGCCACGGCATTCTGAGGGATTGAGTCGTGATGGTGTCTGCGTGCCGGGGCTTGAATAAGCAGCCCCCGCAGGGCACGAGAAGCTCAACAGATGCCTTCTGGAGGGAGGTGGCTTTGGAGACGCACCTGGTGGTCCCAGTGTCTGCAAAGTTCCCACGTCACAGCCCCGGGTCCTCAGCCTGCCCGAGGTCTTTGGTACATCTGATACCAAATGACTCTCAAAGCCGCTTCAGTGGCTCCGGAAAAAGCCACATTGCGGTGCTTGGATCTGACCAATCTGTTTGGGCTGGTGGGTGCGCTTTCTCAAACAGACGTGGCCTTCTAGGGAGAGTCCTGGAACAGCCAAAGCCACAGATGACCCCACCTGTCCCCAAGGAGGCTCCCAACCACCCACACCTGGGGCTTTGCTCTGCACACTGAGAGGTGAGGCTGTTCCAACGTCCAAGCTGGTCAGGGGTCGTGTTAGGGAAGCCGGTCAACCCTCTGGATGACAGGTCCCAGCAGGGATCAAGGGCGTGGGTGACGTGGGGGAGGGGGACATTCAGCAGGAAGCTGGCACAGCGCCTGGCAGACCAGGGCACTGAATTTCAGCATCCCTCCTCCCTCAGCCCCTGTGTGGCCCGTAGCAGCGACTACGTTGGGAACAGCCGAAGGCACATCTTGTCACCACCCTCCATGAGCCCCTTAAAGATAGCACGACCACGACGGGACCCAGTCCACCCCCCAGAAACCCGGTTCACCCGGGTCCCCCTGTTTGAGGAGGGTTGTGTCCTGTGCCCACATGTGCACCACAGGATGTGTGGCCCCCACCTCCCACACACCCCCACTGCACACAGGGGGTCTCTGGGAGCTGCCAGCCGTCTCAGACACCCTCCAGGCCACCACCCCCCGGACGCAGCTGCTACTCAGCGTCTGTTTCCTTCTCCTACCCCGGCCTCTCCAGTGGCCAGCGTCACCACTCGTAGGCACTGCCACTGGCCACGAGACTTCCTGTGGCTAATGCCCCCTGGCCCCTTCCGGCTGCCCGAGGGCCAGGGCTCTGTGGCACACACACACTCACACACACGTGTTTCTGCATGTACATCCAGTGTGTGTGCATTCCCGTGGGAACATCTGCGTGTATGTGTGTGCCTGCATCCACGTGTGTGCACACTCACGGGTGCACACGCATTTGGGGGTGGCGGATGCTGGGAAGGGTGCCAGAGCAAAGCCAGAGCCAGACGCCGCAGTGCTGGTCGTGGGGGGCTCTCCCTGCCCCACCCCTCAGACGAGGACGCTAGGACCCCAAGGCGAGCAGAGCTGCCTCCTCCTGGGACCTCCACCCTGGAGCTCTCGGGGGGAGTCGGGGGGCTCCCCACCCCCACCAGCTCCAAGCCCAGAGACTGGCCGGTGAACGGCCCAGTGTGTTTGCTGAGGGACCCCAGGAAAAGCCGAGGAAGTGGGGGCCAGGGTCCCCCCTGTCTGCCCCTCACTGTAAGCATCCCAGCTCAGAGCTGCCACATAAACACGGTAAACCGAGAGCAAGCTCTTGTCCTCTTTGGCTTGAACCCTGCTCTGCGACCAGTACCCATGGCAGGGACCCTCTGGCCACCTCTCTCTCCAACAGGGTCCAGCCTAGGGGGACCGACTATGAGCCGGCTCCAAGGAACGTCGAGGGAAGGGGTCCAGGCAGTGCTCTGGCCTGCCCGAGGATGGCAGGGTTCCTACCCATCTCCCGGCCGGGGGTCACCACGGGGCCCGTTCCGGCCCCAGCCAAGCCACAGAGGACACGGACTGGAGCCCGGCACCTGACCTGGCAGCGCCCGCCGAGCACCTGCCATTCCTCTCTGCTTTCCTCTTTGATCCGCCCACATACGCAGTTCCGTATCGGGGATTAATTTTATCATTGTATTTTCTGAAAGTATATTGCAACACATTGTGTTCGATCCTTATGCGTTTTGCAAATGTAATACAAAAAAATGAATGAAATGATATATAATTCTTATTTATTTTTATTACCAGCCAACTCGATGTTGCAGTCGAAAAAGCGCAGCCCCAGACGGCTCAATATAACGCATTTCGGCACAGTGGTTTAGCACAATTCACTTCAGGGATCTGTCACCCACAAACATAACTATTTCTCTGCTAAGAGAGAGAGGTGAGGGTTGGAGCTGTGCTCTTAAATTAAAACCCATCCAATTTCAGACTTAACAAAGCACTGTTTCCCCCGGATCTCTCCCAGGCAAGCCTGCGAGCGTCTGCGGCTTCTCGGCAAAAGCCCACCGGGTCTCCATCCTACTTTGTTCTGGAAGCCCGTGTTTGACTAATTCCGTGCTCCCGTAATTGCTAAATCAAAAGAATTTATTATCCCTGAAACTTTAAATGGGAGGGAAATAAGGGGAGGAGGTCAGCGCTGAACCCTGACAATAATAAAACGCAGCCACCGTCAGGGACGTGCACCCCGTAATCCCGGTCCAGGGGAGCGGGGCGGCGGGCGGAGGCCGTTCTCCGAGCTTCCACGTTGCACCTGCGTTTGGCAAAAGGCGCAGAGACGGACTCTTTCCGGGAAGGGGAAAACACAGCTCCGTTCTGTACCATTACCTGCTTCCCTTAAGCCTAATTCCCCTTATTTTGTTGTGATTAATTTGGCTTAATTCTCTCTCCCCTTGTTAGAGGCCTCTTGCCATATTCTGGGATTTTTAAAATCAGCCTGGGATGGAAAGAAAGAGGCGGGAAGGGGGGAGGGCACGGAGAGGTCCATTAAACAACGTTTCTGGGAGGAACCCGAACGCATGTGCTTCGGTTTGCAGCACTCGGGGTGCTGGGGGCGCCCAGCCAGGTGCCCGGCTGCAGCCCCGAGGGGCCAATTCTGGACTTACCACCGAAGATGCTCACAGGGATGTTGCCTGTAAAAACAATCGCTTTTATTTCCTTTCCTGTATCCAAGTAGAATTCCTGCCACAAAACGTGGGCGCACAGGCCGGATGCGTGGCCTCCACGTCAGGCAGGAGCAGAGTCCAGCTGGGGACACTCTCGTCCCCTGCCCGGCTGCTCAGAGGCTGCCGTGAGGGGCCCAGGGCTCCACGAAAACAGATCCGGCCCATACGGACCCAGCAGCGGGTGCTGAGCACCTCCTGACCGCAGGTGACAGGGTAGAGGTTGGCAGGTCCCTGGGGAGATGGGTCACCAGCGCAGACCACCGGGGAGCGGTCACATCCCCCCACCCCGATGCGTGCCCTGTTCTGGCTTTCCCCGGCCTGCGGGAGCTGAGGCTGTCAGAATGCAAACTCCTGCTCCCTGCACTCGGCCACGCCCCACGCCGGCCACGCCTTCGCCTGACCACGCCCCGCTCACCTGCAGTCTCCCCCAGCTCCGCCCCCGCGGCTGGGCTGTCCACCTGCTTTCCAGGCTGCAGCCTCTTCCCTCCACCCTGGCCCTTCTCCCTTCCCCGACGGCCTCCTGGTGCTGTCTTCACGCTCACACCCTCCTCTTCCGCCAACCCAGACTCCGCCTCAAACCTAAATACCGATGGACTCAGCGGTGCCTGCCGGACACCTGTCAGAGGTCTCTGCGTGGACACCAGGTCCGCCCCCCACAGCCAGTGGCCTGGCCCTGCTGGGGGCCACCGGGTCCCACTTTGCCCTCTGCCCTGCCTCCCTACGCCGCTCCCCTGCAAGGATCTCTGTCCCCGTCATTGGTGCGCCCCTTCCCTCCCCAGGAGCTCCTCACAGCTCCCTAGGTGACTGTCCCTTATTTGTGCGATCAATATTTCCTTCTCTCCTGAGGCTGGGTTACAAAGTTTGCTTTTTGCTCAGTATTTTATCCCAGAGCCTAGCGCGGAGCCCACCATAGAGGAGTTATCGATAAAATTAATTGTAGAAGTTGCTAGTAAAATTAAGATGACGGAATAGGAAAATGTCTCCAAGGTAGATCATCGACGAATCTCAGATATTGGGTTAACACCCTCAATATTTAAAGCGACCTTACCACGAATTTTCAAAACAAGAGACGGACTCTCAGAGCAATGAACGGGCAAACCGTGAACCGATGACACGTGTCCTATCCCAGCTCCACGGGAGTCCCCACACCCTGGACGCCACGTCCCCACGCGCCTGGCCCGTGGGGACACGCTCCGCTCCTCTGTGCCGCCGTCCTCCCTGGACACGTCCCCCGGACCAGGACACCTGGAAAGAGCTCAGTGACATCAGCTCGCTGACGTGCCCAAGGGAAACGGGGGAGGAACGGCTGCTGCCCAGGTGGCACCACCCGCCCAGGGACGGCGCGGGGGATGCTGGCACCAACTGACCTCTCCTCGCACGGTAGCTGCTTCCCGCGAGCTCTGTGTAAACAGAGTTGTCACGAACCTCCTGAGGCTTCCTTTAAAAATACCTCTGACAAAATCCTTCACAAAGCACGACAGTGTATGTTTGCAATGAGTTATTTTCCTATTTTATAGAAAATCCTGACATCTACATGTTGAATTTACCTACTGGGCCCCTTCACGTCCCTCCGTGACCTTCTACAGCACGAATTTCTACTTTGACTTCCTTCCTGGCCTCGGGTCACCTTTCACTCCTATTTCCCTTGCCGTGATCTCATTTCTGTTTTGATGCTATTGTGCTGTATGCATTTTTTTTTTTTTTTTTTTTTTTTGAGACAGAGTCTCACTCTGTTGCCCGGGCTAGAGTGCCATGGCGTCAGCCTAGCTCACAGCAACCTCAAACTCCTGGGCTCAAGTGATCCTCCTGCCTCAGCCTCCCAAGTAGCTGGGACTACAGGCATGCGCCACCACGCCCGGCTAATTTTTTCTATATATATTTTTTTAGTTGTCCAGATAATTTCTATTTTTTTTTAGTAGAGACGGGTCTCGCTCTTGCTCAGGCTGGTCCCGAACTCCTGATCTTGAGTGAGATCCACCCTCCTCGGCCTCCCAGAGTGCTGGGATTACAGGCGTGAGCCACCGCGCCCGGCCCCGTATGTATTTTTGTCATCGACTTTAAATGCTTTGGGAACACGGTGGGCGCAGACCAGTAAATAAGCAAACGGACACCCTCGGTGACGGCCCCCTCTCTCCTGCCTCTGCCCGCGCCGGGAAGCCCGGGTGCTGGGTGGTCCTGGGAAGGCCACACAGATATATCCAAAAGGCCAAGACTCAGTCGGGGCTGGAAGGAGCGGGAAGGTGGGGTGATGTCAAGCGTGGCCCTGGAGAGAAGGCCTTTGTCAGGCCCACGGGCTCAGTGAAGGCAAGACGTGGTGCAGAGGTGAGGGACGCTCAATTCTGGCCAAAGCTCGGCCACTAAGGTGTCACGAAATAGAACGTGGCCTGAGGTCAGGCTCGCTGGGCAGGGGACCTGGGAATGCAAGGGGGAATGGAGAAGAGCTGCAGGTTCCTCCTGGGGGGACCCACACCTGGGAAGATCTGCTCAGGTGGGCAGACCACCTGCCCGTCGTCCGCCCGTCCGTCTGGCCGGCCATCTATCTCCAAACACGCAAGGCTGAGTGACATTGCTGGGAGAGAATGGCGACGTAGCCGATCCACAATCAGACGCAGAAGCTGTGGGCACAGGGCCAGGCAGTATTCTTGGATGGGACTTTTTTGTTTCCAGTGCCCTATTGGAAACCAGCTGCAATTCTTTTTTAAGCACCATCCCAGCTGACCTTTTGAAATGAAGGATTTGTGTTTCAATGGGAAATCTGCATTTTGACTCGAGGAGGAGACTCAATTTTCTGTCCTTGGTTGTTCTTTTCAGACAAACCGATTCTTTGCGGAGTGGGGGTGGGGGTGGGGGGGCTTGTGAATTTGCTCAAGATCAGAGACAGGGACACATGTGGCCAGAGAGTGGCAAGGGAAAGGAAAAGCTCTGTGGTCGCCGCACGTGAGAAGGGCACCTTGCAAAGAGGCCGGGCCTCACCTGCGGGGTCTGTCCCTGGGGCTGAAGAGGTGACGCGTACACGTGACCAGGAAAACGGGGCTGGAAAAAGTGCAACTAAACAGAGACTCGAAGAATCGATGGTCTTTGCACTCATAGGGCAGTGAGTGGCCTAAGTATCCAGTAAAAGAAAAAAATGTCGGGAAGGAAGGAGGGATGGACAGCAATTGAATTTGTGACATGAAAGAGCATTTTAGTTGTGTAGTCATGAGCACAATACGGAAGGGAGGGAGGAAAGAGGGAGAGAGACGCTGTTACCCGACGCCCCTGCCCTGTAGGACCCTGGCCAAAGTAATTGACAATATCATCCAGGGGACCAGGAACGGTGCGAGGACGTTGCCCGGGAAGCAGGTCCGTTTTCAGCACGGGGAGGGGAGAAATGATGCTGCTCTAACGTTTCAGAAGATGCCACTGGCGTGAAGTCCAGGTCCTGAACAACACGCCCTCGATCTGGCTGTAGGTCCTCAGCCAGTCGCCTCTCATGGAAAGAGAAAGGCATTTGGCCAACAGCATCAGACACGGTGGCCAGCAGCCTGGATTTGCTCTGGGTTAAAAATAAACCGCAACCCCAGCAGGCCACGCACAGCAGGAGAGCAGGAACTCCGTATTTGCTCTGGGCACGCGGCAGCCGTGGAGGGGGGCTGGAATCCTGGTCCACAGAAGGTGGTTTCTCACCCAGGACCGCACAGGACTCACGGGCAAGGGCCTGGGAGACGGGCAGCCAGGCTCCAAATCCCACCTGCCACTTACTGCCTGGGGAAGCCTGGACAGATGCCACAGAGTCCTGGGGTTCGGGCTCCTAACCTATGGATGGGAGTTAATGACATCACGCCGGACGCTCGGGGCAGCGCCTGGCACGGAGCTGGTGCCCGCTAATGACGGAGCAGGAAGAGAGCCTGGACCCGAGCCCACGGGCTCTGAAACCCATTTTTCAGGGACACCCTGCTCCGTGTCCAACCATTGCCATGGTGACCCGGCAACGCGGGAGCCCGGCTGACACCGAACTGGTTAAGAATCCGAGAGCGAGGCCCACCCCATCCCATTCTCCTGAAACACACCCCAAATCCTATTTTGCAGAAGGCTTTTCCTTTTCCTCTCAGAAAGAAAACAATTTATGAAGCATAGAATTCCTTCAATAATTAACTGATGGTTATCGCCGCTCACTCTGGCTCCTCCAAAAGAAGAGGGCTTGGCGGGGCCGGGTGAGGCCTCGCCAACTCACGTGCGCCGGGCGCCTCCAGGCTGCAGCCGGGAGTCCCGGGGAGGGTTCTGAGGGCAGTGTTCAGGGCTGGGTTTCTCTGATCGCTGTTGGCTCCGAGGACACCCAGGGGCTGGGTGGACGGGAGCCTTGGGCGGGGGGCGTGCTACTCTCTGCATGAATCTCCGTGTCTCCATCAAAGTGCTGACCACAAGAGCACAGGTGAACCCTGGAAATACGTCCACACCAGCCGAGGTGAATATGAGGAAGAGGGAAAATTGAGCCAGCACTGGGGGGTCTTTCAGAGACCCTGGAGGATATAAACCCAGGCTCCAGTCCCAACTCTGCACCAGCCTGGAATGCTGAGCAGCCTGGATGAATTGCTTCACCTCTCTGGGCCTCTGCTCCCCCCGCTTGTAAATGAGGGGCCTTCATGCACTCCCAGCCTCCTGGCGTCCAAGTCCTCAAGCTCTTCACTGTCTCTGAGGGGCAGCAGGGGCCGGGGACGTATCTGAATGGCTGTGAGGCGGGAGCACCTTGCAGCTGCCTGGCCTGGTTTTTCCAGAAGAGGAGAATCCTCGCTCTTCCCACGCAGACACCCGTAGACCCCGAAACCCCCGGGGCCCAGCAGGGTAATGCGTTCCCTCTTACACAGCGGGGTCTGGGAAAGTGCCGAGTACGCAGTGGGCAGACGGGGACCACGGGCTGTGGGCAACACGCGGGGTGCTCAGCAAGCACCGCCCAGTCCGCAGCCGCCCAGGGACAAAGCAACAATAAGGTCTTCCGCGTGCTCCTGCAGGGTGAATTCCCTCCCCAGCCTGAATCCAGACGAGGGGCTGCGGCAGGACAGACGGAAGGGACCTGTCCCACATCAGCTCCTACTCATCCCAGTGGGAAGTCACTCCTTTCCACGCTCTCAGCCATGTGGGGGTCGGCTGAGCTGGACCCCACCTATCTTCGCCCCACCATCCACGGGGACGGGGACACGGGGCCAGCTGCACCGGTCAACCCGAGCATCATTGCCCCAGCACAGGGATTGGCTCAGCAGTGGTCATGTGACCTGGGCCCAGCCAGTGAGATGCCAGGCTGGCTCTTGGCCGGGCAGGCAGGTGCATGCGCTGCTGTCCTTGCTGCCAAGGAGGAGGCTGTACCGGGGAAGGCGGAGGTGAGGGGGGGAGGACGTGGACTCGGAGACATCTGGGGTCCAACGAGCCTGACGCCAAATGCATCTCCAGGCTTCCTGGGTCCTTAGCAAAAACCATCCTTTTCTCCTGCATCCGGTGTCCCTTGGGTTTCTGTCACTTACATCCAAAGGAGTCTGGGTAACTGCACCGTTGCACAGCCTGGAAGAGCCGCCTCCCCTGGCTCAGATCCGGGGCAGAGGGGCCAGAGGAGGAGGGCAAGGAGCCCAGGGCAGAGCCACCCCGCTGACGTCCCGGTGCCCTGCCACACACATGCACACACAGCCGCTGGGCGGACACAGGCCCCTGCAGGAGTCAGCCCTGTGGCCTCTCCCCCTGCCCACTGCCAGGAGCGGAGGGATGCATTTGGAGGGGTGCATTTGGAGGGGTGAGTTTGGAGGGTTGAATTTGGAGGGATGAATTTGGAGGGGTGAGTTTGGAGAGGTGAATTTGGAGGGGTGAGTTTGGAGGGTTGAATTTGGAGGGGTGAGTTTGGAGAGGTGAGTTTGGAGGGGTGAATTTGGAGGGATGAATTTGGAAGGTTGAATTTGGAGGGGTGCATTTGGAGGGGTGAATTTGGAGGGGTGCATTTGGAGGGGTGAATTTGGAGGGATGCATTTGGAGGGGTGAATTTGGAGGGGTGAATTTGGAGGGATGAATTTGGAAGGTTGAATTTGGAGGGGTGCATTTGGAGGGGTGAATTTGGAGGGTTGAATTTGGAGG
>RJWJ010041758.1:0-13355 GCA_004363605.1 Indri indri | reverse complement strand
TTATGTAGGTCAGGGATCCTTCCAAAACCATCTTCCCTAGTTAGAGCCTTTGCCGTCATATGATAATGTTCCTTGTAACCTCTACCCTGTATGCTTTAGTCACATGTCAGAGTGTCAGACCTAAAAGTAAGAGGGCCTCACCAGGCCAATGACTCTCACAGGGGTTCCCACTCCTCCTTAAGTAGAAGCATTTCAAAACCTGGGATTGTAGGGTTGATGGTTTGAAAAACAAACCGAAAACCTCCATGTGATCCTAGTATAACTTTCTAGGAATATGTTTCCCTATCTCCACCCCCACTCCCAGACCCCTAAAGATCCAATGCCTGTGTTTTAGCCATAGGAACAGGGACAGGGGAGCAAAGTGGCTCATTCAGTATCATACATCCTGTGTGTTTCTCCTGACCCACTGGGCTGCTCTTGCCCTTCATATGGTCATCCACAAACCACACATGGACAGTTTCTCCGATGGATGGATCTGATGTGTCTCAAGGTCAGCTCATGCTAACATCAGGCTTGGTGTCTGGGCTCAGCTGGGTAGGGGAGAAGACACTATTTTAGAAAAAAAGGAGCCGTTGAAGCAGAATGGAAAATGTGCATTTGACACCAATCAATAAGCCAATGCTTAAACTGAGATGTTCAAACATGATAAAGGGCTAGAAAAGCTAAAATGGTAATTCAAAGCAGAACAGCCTCTTTGACCTCAGCCAGTTGGAGACTCAACAGAACAAATTGTTGCTTCTCCAAATAAGAAAAAAGAGGTGGGAAAGGTTAATTTCCAATTTCTGGGAAGGTGTGCTTAAAACATGATGGATTTGAAAACTCTGCCAACAATTTCTCTTTTCCTGTCTTTTTTTATTACCTTTAACTTCTGTGTTGCTGAAATACTAGTCCTTTTAATTTTGTTCAATATCCATAAGGCGCCTGCATGGTAACCCCAGATGGGAAAGAGATGCGTAACTACAGAGCACAGCCAGCTCTGGGCCGGGGCTTGTTCTGGGCTGGGGCTTGGGGTGCATAAGTCAGCAAAGACAAGGACGGGCTGCCAGGGACATCCTGGAACTCACTGGCACAGCCCAAACAGCCCAGGATTTTATGCACCTGGCAGGGGGGTAGACTGGGGAGAGGGATGGTGCAGCTGAGGGCCATGGCCTGTGCTGGGCTTGGGGATGGGGAACTTGGATGCATGAAGAACTGAGAGCATGTGGGTGCTGGCCCTGCCAGGGAAACGCCAAAGCCATCTGGCTCCTTTGGCAACACTCGCCTAGAATAATAATATAAGCCCCTTGTGGGTGGCATTCTCATTCTACAGGTGAGGAAAATGAGATGCTGATAAATGAAGTGGCTTGTCTGAAGTCACAAAGGTAGCTCCTGGCGAAGCTCAGTCGAGAGCCTTCAGCTCTGGGCACTTAGCTCACAGCGCTTTCTGCAATCTATCACAGAGTTGGCTCTTTCTCTGTGTTACCGCCAGTCGATTTTTCCTAGTATTGCTAGATGTAATGCCATGCAAAAAGTGGTTACAACATTAATTCCAGATAAAGAGGAGCCTATTTTAAAATATTATTGAATATATTTTCAATTTTGAAAGTAACATACCACAGTTCAGAAAATTTGGAAAATAGCAAGAACAAGAACCACTTAAAATAATCTCAGCTTGCTAACGCAACAGCTGTAATCATTTTGTATGGCTTTTTGGTCATTTTCCTCATACATTTAGCTTTGTAAGAAATCTAGTGAAAACTATATTGCATATACAATTTTATTTCTTCCTGTTTTCATATAGCTTTTTGTCATAAGTAAATTCTCCCACAACCACTTTAATGGCAGTAGGATATTTGTGAAGAGCTTCGTGATGAAGGATTTACTAACCATAGTATTAAAGCATTTTATTGTATTAATTCATTAAGTGTCTGCCAAGCACCTTGTGCCCAGGCTCTCCTGGCAGCCATTGCCCCACCGACAGTCACTGTAATGTGCCCAGGGATTTGGAGCACTCAGAACCATGTTAGTGGAAGCCCCAGACATTTGTTCTGGGCTTTCCCACGTTAGTGTGCAAGCGGATGACCCAGATCACATTCAGGCTGGGGGGCCACGGTGCAAGGCAGTAAGATGTTCACCAGTCCGTCTACCATTTTCTTCTCTGACTCATCCCCATGACTGTTTAATCAGCTGATCGCCACACTCATGAGGGAAGGATTGCCATCCTAGGGGTATGGGGATACCTGGCACTGGGCAGATGAGGTGAACAGCAGGTTATTAGTCATGTGGCTCACAACCTGGGGGAGGAGGACACCACACAGCATGCCGGGCCACCTGAGGCTGCACTCAGGAACAGATGGGACAGCCAGAGGGTGAGGGACGCTTTGAAGTATCAAGAGGGTGGGGTGCCCCTGGTTCTTGTGGGAAGATGTGATTGGCTTGCTTGAATAATTTTTTAGGCTGGCATGAAACAGAAACCCACTACTTAGGGACAAGGAGGACCTGTGCCTGGTTCCTTTGATAAGGAGGATTGTTTGGCAAGGGGGCCTTATTGAGAGAGCAGAATGGAGAGAGGAACTTGCTATTAGGCCATCTGAGGCCCTCCTGATTTTACCAGATGTCCAGGCAGCTCCTAAGAGTGAGCCTTGATGTCATGTCTCACACCACAGTGACAGGAATTGCTTTTCCTCCCTCCCTGCCCCTCTGTTTTCTCTAGCTCTTCTCACTTACGTTTGTTTTTTAATGCCCTGGTCTCTGCTGACTTCTCTTTAGGAAGACGTATAATGTGGTGGTGATTGGCCTAGACTCTGACGTCAGCCAGCCTGGGTTCAAGTCCAGGCTTGGCATGCACTGGCTGGGTGGTGTCAGGCAAATCACTCCCCTCTCTGTGCCTTGGTTTCTGCATTTGTGAAATGGAGATGATGGTAATAAAGCTAATTACCTCAGCATTTTTGTGAGGAGTTAGTATTTAATACATACAAAGCATTTAGGACAGCACCTAATATGTGCTATGTAAATACTAATCTTCTTCTTGTTTGTACTTACAAACTTATAATAATAACGTGATTCTGCTCTTTTCATCCTTTCTTCCTACTCCCTTTCTCCAAGGCTAAAGTTACCACAAACCCCTCTACAGAAGATGTATTAACACTCTGTTGATTCATTCATTTGTTCATCCAGTCAGCAAACATTTAAGAGCCTCCGCAGTGTAGCAGGCACTATCCTAGGGGACAGAATCCATCAGAGAATGAGACCGACAACCACCTGAGGAGCTGGGGTCAGTGTGGACCTGGGTGGGCAGAAGATAGGCAAGTACGTCGGCTGAAAGGTGTGGCTGGCAGAAAGTGCCCACAAGGAAGAAAAGGGAACAGCAAGAGATCTGTTGGCTGGATGTCTTGTCCCCTGATGTAAGGCACGGGGAGAATGCAGGGCTGGGGTTCTCTTGCAGTGTGGGGGCAGCCAGGGGTCCCTGGAGGGCCAAAGCTTCTCTGTTTGTCCTCTTCTGTGGTGAAAGATACAAGATTCATTAATATTGTCTCCAAAGGGTCTGTTTTCTTTATCTTCTCTGAGACTCTGCCCTCCCCACCCCCAGCATTCTCTCCTCCCCCCTGCCAAGGACAGTCCCGTCTTATTAACCCAGTTTATGCATCGATTTTGGTCTAGAATCAGGAACATGGATAGAGAAAGACAGAAGCAGGGAGGTAAGAAGAGAAGGACCTACTTTGGGAAGTTAAACTCACTGTATAAAATAAGATGCTTTTCAGGAATGCAGAGAAAGGCTCAAGAAAAACAAGCCCCGCTGTTATTTATCAGTTATTTATTGCTGTATAACAAACCCCTCCAAAAGTCAGTAGCTTGAAACAATAGTGATTTAGTATTATGATCCCGTCGGTCGCTAGTTAATTTCCCTGCTGGTTTTGCCAGGGCTCACGCATTTAGCTGCAGGGTGGGCAGAGCTGGAAGATCCCAGATGGGCTCCCTCATGTGTCTGGGAGTTGGTGCAGGCTGCAGCCGTGGACACACAGGTTTCCCCATCCTCCAGGAGGCCAGATCAGCCTCCTGCGTGGGTGGTCTCAGGGCAGCTTCCCAAGATAGTATGAGGCAGAAATTGCAGGTCCCCTTTACTTCTGGATTCTAGAACTCACACAGTGTCACTTCCGACTCATCCTGTGGGTGAAAGAAAGTCACAAGACCAGCCCCGAGTCTAGCAGGTGAGATAGATATTAAATTAAAAATCACATAGTCCTTATTACTGAAGCTGTAATAAGAAAGCTGAGGAGGAAGTGCTACATGAGCATATCCCTGGGGAATGACATGCCCAGCACCAAACCACTAATTGGATTATTTTCTTCCCCTCGGTAGAGACCATGTGTATGTAGACCAGGCTTTTGGTGTTGAGTGGTGTGGTAAAGTTCAACATAGCAGGCTTGAGCCTGCTGTCCGTAGACAGGCGCATGTGCAAGGTTGAGCCTTGACAGGCATCTGGGAACTTGGATTTCAGGAGGGTCCCACTGTCTCCTAACTGATAAGGGTGGCTCAGTGTGTCTAGATTATTTGTGCAGACAATGTGGTTTATTCTGAACACCCAGTTCCTTCTGGGAGTCTGGAATTTTAGTACATTTTAGGCAAGGGATATCCATGGGACAAGCCCCCAATGAAAACCTTTGGTGCTAAGTCTCCAATTAGCTTCTCTAGGCAGAAACATCTCACACGTGCTGTTGCATTTTGTTACTCAGCAAAAAGTGTGCTCTGTGCAAGCCCGCGGGAGAGAGAGAGCATGAGGAAGCCAGTGCGTGGATTTCCCAGCCTGTGCCTTTCCCCCTAATGATGTGGCTGTATATCCTTCCTACATCACTGTCGTAAGTTGTAGCTAAGAGTACAACTGCATGCTGAGTCCTGCAAGTCCTTCTAGCAGATGTCCAAATGTAGGGGTGATCTTGGGGACTCTAGCATATTAGTCTCATTCTCTTATACGTTTTGTCTTCTAAGAAGATGGGAGCCAGTTCCTAGTTGTCACAGGGCAATACCAGAAAATTACCTTGAGGGCTTTTAAGCCAAGACAGGAGATGATGTCATATGCCCCTGGAGTCAGGGGGTCCTAGCAGGCCTGATATCTGTAAACCAGTGTTTCAAACTGATGATTTGACTTGCTTATTAGCAGGATTTATTTGGATTTGTGAAGGTGATTCATTTAATTAGTAATAAGTAGGTGGTAATTTGGAATATGTGAAAGTGATTTGTTCCCTCTCTAACCTCAAGGAGCAGCATCATTCACTGAGAGAGAAGACATTAATTGGGACAAAAACAAAGGCAAAACACCATGCAAGTAGAGTGAGATGGTGTATATGACACAGCTGAACTGTTGCCTGTCATAAGGTAAATGCTTCTTAAACTTGGGTCCCTTTCAGGTGATAAGAATGTATGTGATATGTTTTTATTGTTACCTTTATGTACATTATTGGCCACATTTTCTGTATGAACGGTATTTCCTTTATAATGAAAAAAGTGGTTTTTTTTTTAAGCTGAAAGCTTAAAGCCCATTTCTTTGCCATTCCTCACAGGCTGTCTCTGGGCTGAGCTTTTTCTGGGTCACCCATGCTTAGCACACACTCAAGCTTGGCTCTCTCTGAGCCGTCATTGGATGTTAACATCAACAGGAGCTTGGAAGGGTCCATTTCTTCACTGAGGGACTGAAGAACTGTTTGTCCCTGACATAAATAAAGTATCACAAATATTTTCTCAATTTTCCAGTAATTATAATTTGAATTGGTTTTTCATCCAGAATCATGTTCTCTTAGCAGGGTTACTACCATGATATTGAGAGAGACAGACCCCTATTCTTTCTGTACAGTTGCTCTTTTTTCCAACTTTATTTTCCTTGTGATTCAGTTTTTGTTTCCCTTCCAGCCAGTAATGAAATGCATTTTGCAAGAAAGGTCAGGGCAAGCTCCAGCAAGCTTTGTAGCTCTGGGGACCACTCATAAGGCCAGGGTTGACTGAGTTCTGTGGTGTCTGTTGAGAAAAATCCCTTGTGGGTGGCAGGCTTCTGGGTTGCTCCTTCCCTGCAGGGTAAGTACAAAGAGGGAAGCAAAACCCCCAGCCTGACAAGCCTGGACCCAGTTCAGGAAACTCAGCACATAGGCAGAGTGAGCTGAGTGAGAACTCCTACTGTGTGTAAATTAGTTGCTGAGCATCTTCTGGTATTCTCTTCAAGTCTACAAAATTTTAGATGGAGAAGAATCAATAGAGAATTTAAGGGCTGTTTTTGCATTGAAAATGTCTAGAGGGCAAAGAATGGCATCTGTGCTCACATACCACTTGGCCTCTCAACCACTCACTGGAGCCAGCACACTCAAACTTGCACTATTATTATATTTCAGTATGTAAGAGTTCTCCCTCCCATATAGACTACAAACTGACTCCTACATCGCAAGGCCATCCCATAGTTTCATGTTTTATATTTTTTAACGTCTCAAGAGTACCTGCCAAAAAATGGTGCTTATACATATTTACTAAATGATAATGATACCCTAGTAGGAATTGTAGGAGTTGGAGAAATATTAAGCAATAGCAAATATCACAGGAAATTTCCTCCAACCTCTTTTGGAGCCAAATGGGACAATTATAGTATCTCAGTCTTGGGGGAAGCCTAAGTGGAGTGAGTCAGTCTACAGGCAGGCATTGAGCACAGCCATGTACCTAGCAAGGCGTTGGCCCCTATAGGACATTCAAAAGCTTCAGACATAATCTCTCCATAGTCAGGTTGGTGAGCTACAGTTACTGCCTATGAAACTTTAATGAATAATAAAGGTAATGTATACTTTAGCACTAAGCTGTACAGTATTAAAGTCAGTGAAGGCAGGGAACATACTGGCCCAGAATAGTTAGGAAGGTTTCCTGGAGGAGGATGGAATGAAACTGGGACCCAATTCATAGCCCTTTGAGTGAATCTGTTTCTACTTCTCTTAAGCCTCAGAGAATTTCCTGGGAAGAATTAGATTATGTACCCAGTAGCCCTGAGCTAATAAAACCTAGCTGTTAAATTTCACCCCTTTCTTGTCCTCCCCCAATTTTTTTTGTAACTCCAGGCTTATAATTCCCATTTCTTAAAGCCTCAACTCCTTATATGGTTTCCTTAGAAGTCCCATCCCCCAACTCTGCCTGGTGCTTGGCATCCTGGGAGATTCATTTGTCTGCTAAATAAAGCTAATCCTTGTGCAAGTCCCACAAAAATAAACAATCTCCCAAATTAAGCTGTACCCAATAAACATTTATCAAGTACCTATGGTTTCACTATGTGCAGATAACCCAAATGTAACAGTGAATAGTTTCCTGTCCTCAAAAGAGTTTACTTTCTAGACTAGGAGAAAAAACTAACTATATTTCAGGACAGACTATGAGAGGAGTTATAGCAAAGAAGGATGAGATTAGCCCCAGTGGGGAAAGGCTTCACGGATGGGACAGGACTGGGGCTAGTCCATAAGGAGCACCTGAAATTTACAGATATGGAAATGGCAAGGTAGGGGCAGGGGTGTTTCATTCAGAGAGCACATTGTGTGAACAGAGACACAGAGGGGACAGGTACAGGAACAGTCCAGGCCTGGCTGAGGCTAGGGATGTGAATGGGTGCCATGGCAGTGAAGACTGGAATGATGACCGGAGTTTGGAGCAAGGGGCTAAAAGGTTGGGCCCTATCCTTTCAGCAGGTCCAACCGCCATCCAAAGGATTTTGAGCAGAAAAGGGACACAAACTTTAGTCTGGTGTTCTGGCCATAGCTTGTGTATGGAGTGGAAGGAGGGGATGGTTGCAAATTGAGGGTGGGACAGGTCAGGGCTCTGTCTGACAGCAACTGGTACAGGTGTTAATGAAGGCTGATAGTCGGGCAATGGCAATGGGCCTGGAAGAAGGGGGCAGTTGAGAGAGAGAAGGCAGGGTGACCTTTGTTTGTCTTTCCTCCCCACCCCTAGTAAGATACACTGGCATGTAGGCAGTCACTTCAGGATTGCAGGAATCTAATGACTTTTGCCCACAGTGTTGCTGCCTTCCAACCAGAGAAAGCTGCCCTTGAGATTTGACAATGACTGTTGCCTCCTTGGCAACGACTCTGAATGGAGAGCAAGAGTCCCCTGTGCTGGGAAGTTGTTTAATTGATTCAAAGGCCTGGGGCACATCTCTGGGCCTGTGGGTGGCTTGGTGTCCTGTGAGTGCCGGGTTTCCCCCTGCACCTCTTCCAGGAGGCACCTCCTGTCACCCCCGGTGGGCGTGGCCAGAAGCCTGTTCTGTCTGCCTGGCAGATGCCGGGAAAAGGGCTGCTTCCCATTTTTAGTTTAGAGCACTTCAAAGCCCCTACTGACAGATCCTATTCAAGCTGAAATGAGTGGCTGGGGGCAACTCATACATAATTTCCCTCTATTTAGTGACTTCCTGCACCGTGGGGTCTGCATGATTTCTGTTCATTTAATTAAAGGTTATATTGGCAAATTGTTATCCTCGGGAGTGTGGGTGTGCAGGGAGTGCCTTTGGAATACATTACAGGGCACTTCCCTTTGCCCTTTATTGCCTCTGCAGGCCATGCGAAATTGAATCGCAAATAACACCCTTTAGAGACAGGCAGAGAGACTGAGGCCTGTGCTTCCTTTGGCTTTAATAAGACAGTGAGTGTGTGCACGAAAACGACCCTCTGGTTACGCGAGCGAAGTGGAGGCGGCAGAGCCGAGTAACTAACGGGAGTGATTTCTCCACCGCAGACAGCGAGTTCAGCAGCCTTCACTCCGCAGACAGCGTCTGAATCCAGTAACTGGTTCTGCCTTTGAAACATCCAGGGCGCCCGTTACTGTTAGCGGGAGCCTCTCCTGAGCACCCGCCAGAGACCAGCCCCACTCACGAGCCATGGCAGGCGAGGCAGCCAGATGCCACTTTCCCTTTCCAATCTCCCTCTCCGGAGGCGACTGATGCTCCCAAAGTTCTGTGCCTGAGGAAGACGCCAACCGGTGGAAAAGGTTATGGCAAAGCTGCCCACTCTCAGAGCAAGTGACGAAAGCCCGTCAAGTTCAGAGGATGCAAAGTCTTTAAGTCTTGGGGAGGGAAGGGATGGGCTGGAGGGGTGGATGAAATGCAACGGCTGCGTGACTTCTTAAAACAGCAGACTGATCCTCATGTGGGCAAGGGCTGCGATCACAGCAGATATGGCCACTGCCCGTCTATTTGTTCCTGAGGTCGAGGGACCGGGTGTTAGCACCTTTGTTCCCTGTAGTATCTTCCCAGGTAGTGGTGGAGCAGCATTTCTGTGGAGCATAGGTGTGAGGCTGCCACCTGTAGGGGGTGAGGCAGACAGGTGTTCCTATTCAGTAGGGTGGTTAGGGTGGGTCTCAGTGAGGTGGCATTGAAACAAGTCTTGAGGAGGTGAGGGAGGATGTCTAGGGGAAGACTCTTGCAGGCGGAAGTCCCAGGGTGGTGCTGGCACTTCCTAAGGCAGCAGGGCGGCTGGGTGACCCACGACTAGAAAGTGTGACTGGGATGCAGTTTGCAAGGAGGAGAGGGCAGAGGGGTGTGTGGAGACAGGTTGTAAAGTGCTCTGTTGGCCACTGTAAGGATGCTGGCTTCTATCTGAGTAGAATGGGCACCATCATGGTTGTTGAGCAGTGGAGTGATGTGAAACAGACATGAAAGCAGACGGCCCAGCACATGTACACATCAGCTGCAGGAGGAGGCATTTGTGAGGGAGCGTGGAGAAGGGCCGTCTATCCCACAGGGCAAGGAAAGTGTCCCGGGGGTGGTGTCAGCTGCATTTGGCCCATGTCTCAGATGATGAGCCAGCTCCTGATTTCCTAACCTCCACCTGACACTCTTTGTGTACCTATCACCAAGGCAGCAAGGGACTAATGTCTCTCCCCTGGATTCTTGGGCAACTAGAGTGGGCTTGCTTGCCTGTGATACGTCTGGAGTCTATACGCAACCTGTGTGTGTAGGAATCAGTCTGTGCCCGATCCTTTGTGCATTAATCTTGGCCTGGAATCTCTTTCCCATCCACTGCCTCTTTGGCAAATCAGCACCCGCGTAGACGTCTGACCTAGCCAGTTTCTGTATGTGCTGGTGCTTTATTGAGCACTGCAATCCCAGGGCAGTGGGAGGAGGGAGGAGGAAATGAGGCAGGGAAGGAGCAAAAGTAGCAACAAGGGGGTTTGTCACAAGCTGGCCAGAGCATCACAAGAAAATATAGCCAGTTTCCTGGTTCCCTGCGATGTCTCTGGACAGACCACAGAGAACTACTCTGCATTGGAAGAGTCCATTGAGGTAGAAGAGGAAGGAAGAATTTCTTTGTTGGCATCTTCCTGTCTCCTCATGTTCATTGGTAAAGCTGACCCCAGGAGGACATAGATTTGGCCTACTGGCATGACACAAAGATTAGTTAGCCCCAGGTCACTGTTGTGCTTCCTTTGCAATAAAATGGATCCCTTGGTCTGAGACAATGTTTTTGGACAACTCTCCAGTGTTTTATCAGCCCTCGCCGGGATTGCTGACGGAAGCATTGCCGGCAGGGCAGGCAAACCCAGTGTGTGTATGTTTCAGTGAGGACGAACCGATGTCCCTTCCCGTGTGAAAGGGGCTCAGTGAAATCAACCCACGACCAGGCTGGTCTTCTCAGGGAATAGTGCCACACTGGGGACTCGGCATCAGTCTGTGCTGCTGACACACTGGGCATCCTGCAGTGACCACTGATAGGGTAGTCTTGGCGAGCAGGAGCCCGTGATGTGGGATGTGTGCAAAGCCTCCGTCCTGGGCAAGTAGTAGGGGGTTGAGGAGAGATGCTCGCCAACATCCACTGGCATCATCTCTTCTAACTGGAGTAGGTTCTCCCTTGCGGGCACTAAGACTTTCAAGCTCCGTGAGCACTTCTGTGGGTCTCTCCCGGCCTCCTTGTCACTGGCCTCCCAGCTCCTGACCTATCAGCTAAGCCATGTCCCACTTCCAGAAGCCCATATCTGTTCTACAGGCCACTTTTCCCTTCCTGCAAAGTGGATGATGGAGCGTTTGCTGGGAGCTTTGCTTCCTGGGAGGCCGCTCCTGAGAGGGGCAGTGGAGCAGCAGCAGTCCACCTCCAATGCCAACCTCTCCTGCCACCCACCTGTGAACCCAAGTCCCTTCCTCCTCCATCAGTTGGTCATAGGGAATGGGAAGCCATGGATATGGATTGAAAAAAAGGTGTTGGTACCACAGAGGTAAGTCGACATGGTAGCATGGTAGCGTAGTCACCTGACCACGGAATTTACCTTTTTGTGCAATTTACATATGCTCTGGATCAGCTTTAGTCTGGCAACAAATGTGCCACTTTAATCATGTAGGGGATTGCTACTACACCGGCTTGGCCTTGTGACTAAATGGACATTGTAACACTTAGCTCATGATGGACAGCTCAGGTCACATAGGTGTTTCAAGGTCAGATGCTAGTTTCAGCTAGAACCCAGTAGCACATAGGGAACTATTTTTCAAACAGCTGTTTTTCAAGTAGAGAACAGGGTCTTGCTTAAGAACTCTACAATTTTGTACTGTAAACCTCATACTGGGGCTTGCCCGGCATCCTTAGCTGCCCTGGATCCCTCGGGCGCCTCAGGATTTGCTGTGGCATACAGTTCAAGTGGCAGGGCAGCTTGTGCCCCTGCCTGAACTCGCTGCAGAGTCCTCTCTTCCTCTAGAAGCCTTCTAAGTCACCAGATAGATACATTTGAGAATTTTTTCAAAGTGTGTCAATGCTGCCATAAAACCCACAGAATTCCAACAGGTACTGTGCTGCTTTTGTAGTGGTAGGTATGCAAGGTACAAAAATTTCTCCTTTACTTTAGAGGGATGGCCAAGCATGCTCCAAGCTTTAAAAATGTCACTGATTTGTCACAGGTCCTAAGTCTCACAGGTCCTAAGTCTGCATTTTCCATCATGCATGTGACCTCTTAATAACTATCTAAGTCAATTCCTGCTACTCAATACAATTCATATGACATCATCAAGATAATGGACCAGTGTGACATTCTGCAGAATGTCAAAACAGTCTAGTTCCCTGAGGACTAGATTATGACAAGAGAATTAACATAGCTCCAAAGCTGTTATGGTAAAGGTATGCTATAGTCCTTGCCATGGAAAGGCAAATTACTTTTGATGCCATTGCTAATGAGTATTGGAAAAAAAGGCATTTATCCATTCAGTAGCAACATACTAAGTGCCAAAGTCCACATCTATCTACTTCAGTAAATATGTTATTATATCTAGTCGATCATTTGGCTTTGGGACTACCACTCAGTTAATTTTACGGTAGGTAACCCATGGTCATCTCCCATAATCCATGTGGTTTCTGCAGAGGCCGGTCAGGTGAATTGAGAGTTATGGTGTGGACCACTATCTCTGCTTCTTTCAGGTTTTTGGTCATGGCACTAATCTTCAGTTGCTTCAGGAATGCAGTATTGCGTCCAGTTTATCGTCTTGGCAGAAAAGGGGCAGTTTCAGGGTCTGCAGTTGGCCCTTATTACCATAATGGCTCTTATGCCATAGTCAGGGAAGAAATGTGAGAGTCCTGCTAGTTACTAAGGATGTCTATACTGATTGCAAAGTTAGTGCCTGGGAAACTAACCTCGGTGTGCCAGTGGAGAGGCACACTGTGACTCAGCCTAAAGCTCTATGAAATGGCTGCATTATGCCCAGAGGAGCGTGGTGGCATTATTCAGGTCCTTTGGTATGAGTGTCAGCTCAGATCTTATATTTAGCATTTCTTCAAATTTCTGGGTTTTCTCCTTTCTCAAAAGCTAAATTACTCTGGCATATGTTTGCAACTGATGTCAACCTTCAGCTCACCAGCTGACGTGCATGTCTGTGTATATTGGTGTGTGTATTTATGATTAGACAAGTCAAGCAATGCCCTTGTCAACTGCCCATCTACCTTGCCCTTTAGAACACCGTGATCTATTACCTATCTCCATAGGTTGCTGTTGGGTCAAGGCACCCCAGATGCTACTCCAGCCTCGTTGCACATTGCGGTAATTATGTTCAACTTGCCTCTGGATGTTAAAGGCCACTTCCTGGCCTTTGCCATTCTAAGAACCCATTATCCTTTTTATATTAGTGTTTCATGGCAGCATATTCATGGCAATTTCTGCCTTCAGAGGACAGCCACCATAAAGCATCTTAGTGATTCTTGTGCCCCCTTCATCAGCACATTTCTTATTGCCTTGTTGAAGGAAGCATCCTTTGAACCCTCCAAGAAAACTTAATCATATGGTGGGGTCTCAGGTTTTACCTAGTAAATCCATGCTAACAGTTCCACTTCTCTGTCCCTTCTGACCTCTTCTTCAGAACTATGCCAAGGAAGTCCCAATATCTTCACCCCCTTCAC
>RJWJ010041757.1:0-13360 GCA_004363605.1 Indri indri | reverse complement strand
TTGAGACAGAGTCTCACTTTGTTGCCTGGGCTAGAGTGCTGTGGTGTCAGCCTAGCTCATAGCAACCTCAAACTCCTGGGCTCAAGCGATCCTCCTGCCTCAGCCTCCTGAGTAGCTGGGACTACAGGCATGCACCACCATGCCTGGCTAATTTTTTCTATTTTTAGTAGAAATGGGGTCTTGCTCTTGCTGAGTCTGGTTTCTTCTTCTGACCTCACCATCCTCCTGCCTTGGCCTCCCAGAGTGCTAGGATTACAGGCATGAGCCACTGCGCCCGGCTGCCCAGCTAATTTTTTAAAATTAATTTTTTGTAAATATGGGTCTCGATAATTGCCCAGGCTAGGGTTTTTTTTTTTTTTTTTTTTGTAGCTGTTGTAAATGGGAGTACTTTCTTGATATCTTTTTTCTTGTTCATTGTTGTATAGAATGATTTTTGTATATTAATTCTTCCTGCAACTTTACTGAATCTATCAGTTCTAGGAGTTTTTTTTTTTTGTGGAGCATTCAGAGTTTCTATGTGTAAGATCATGTTGTCTGCATACAGGGACAGTTTGACTTCCGTCTTTCCAGTTTGGATGCCCTTTATTTCATTATCTTGCCTAATTTCTCTGGCTAGGACTGCCAGTACTATGTTGAATAAGAGTGGTGAGAGTGTATATCCTTGTTGTGTTCCAATTTTCAGCTTTTCCCTGTTCAGCATAATATTAGCTGTGGGTTTGCCATGTATGGTCTTTATTGTGTTGAGGTATGCTCTCCTATACCTAGTTCGCTGAGGGTTTTTATCATGAAGGGATGTTGAATTTTATCAAATGCTTTTTTGGCATCTATTGAGATGATCACACGGTTTTTGTCGTTTGTTATATGGATGTGATGTGTCATGTTTATTGATTTGCATATGTCGAACCATCCTTGCATTCCTGGGATAACTCCTACTTATCATGCATGGTGAATGATCTTTTGAATGTGCTGCTGGATTTGGCTTGCTAGTATTTTGTTGAGAATTTTTGCATCTATGTTCATCAGGGATATTGGCCTACAGTTTTCTATTTTTGTTATGTCCTTGTCTAATTTTCATATCAGGGTAATTCTGGTCTCATAGAATGAGTTAGAAACAATTCCCTCCTCTTTAAATTTCTGGAAGAATTTCAAAAGAATTAGAATTCCCTCCTCTTTACTTTTCTGGAAGAATTTCAGAAGACTTGGTGTTAGTTCTTTGAATGTTTGGTACAATTAGCAATAAGGCCATCAAGTCCTGGGCTTTTCTTTGATGGGAGACTTTTTTTGACTGATTTAATTTTATTACTTGTGTTTGGTCTGTTCAGGTTTTCTGTTTCTTTTTGGTTCAGTCTTAGTGGGTTGTATTTCTCCAGGAATTTATCCATTTCAGTTATGTTTTTAAATTTGTTGGCACATTGTTATTCATAGTAGTCTCTAATGATCTGTTGTTCTGTGAGGGAATGGGCATTACACAGCACTAGCCAAACTTTTTATTCAGCCAGAAAATGGATTTCTGATTCAGTTTAATGGCAAGGAGTTGTGTAAAACTGTGATGTGTCCTGCCTCTTCCTCAAAGTGAGCTAGGCTGGATTTTTGTGATTGGAAGCATTTTCCATGGTGATGGTGGATTAAATGCTATAAGAAATTAAAATCAATCTATCCTGTCTCTATTTTTTTTTTTTGTTGTTGAGACGGAGTCTCACTCTGTCACCCGGGCTAGAGTGCCATAGCGTCAGCCTAGCTCACAGCAACCTCCAACTCCGGGGCTCAAGTTATCCTCCTGCCTCAGCCTCCCACGCCACCATGCCCAGCTAATTTTTTCTATATATTTCTAGTTGTCCAGCTAATTTCTTTCTATTTTTAGTAGAGACGGGGTCTCGCTCTTGCTCAGGCTGGTCTCGAACTCCTGACCTGGAGTGGTCCTTCTGCCTCGGCCTCCCAGAGTGCTGGGATTACAGGCGTGAGCCACCACACCCGGCCTCCTGTCTCTATTAGTAGCATAAGAACTTCTAAGAATCTAGGGATGCCTACATCACATGCCCCACCCACACATAACTACATGGGAAGCATAAAAACCTTTTGTCAACTTTTTGGCAGGGAGGGTAGGACAGTGCTTAAGGAAGATGTGGGAGGGATTTTTTTATTTGCCCTGCCACCAAAAATTCTAGATCTGTACACACACTCAGATACACATATCCATTTTTCAATAAACTTTTTCCTCCCTATAACTACAGAATCCCAGAATCCAGTTTCCCTCAGACTGACAGATAGTGCCTATTCACTGCACAGATCTAGTTTTATCAACATAATGTAGAAGGCTCTCCTGTGTTGTTTCACATGCTGAGGGGGCAGGGGCAACAAAGTAGATACTCATGGTAGGGGGGCTTGCTTTTTGTCTCAAATCCAATCTACTTATCAACACTCTCAGGTGTGGTGGCTTGGAGGGGTTCTCTTGGTACAATATGGTGGAAGTTCTGAAAGTCCCAGCGCACTATGGTAAAGAGGGAGTGTTGAGTGAGGGACCAAGTAGCAGCTCTCACAAAGTCTCTGTGGGCTCAGAAAGGCTTGAGTCCAGCACAGCAAATGAGCAGGCCTCACTGAGAGAGGCTAGGAAGGAAACACTGGGAGTGTGTGACTGAGCTGAGGCACAGCTTGCACTCTTGGTGTCCACAAGGGAGACAGGCCCATTCTCATCACCAAAGACTTCACTGAGAATGCCAAGCCAGCAGGGTAGGAAGGTAGCCAGAGGCATTGCAGCCCATCTGTGATGCTGGCTTGGGACAGTAGGTATCCCAGAGTAAAATTCTCTTGTCTTTGCTGCGTGAAAGAAACACAGAGTTCTTGTCTTGGGAGAGGCAGCAACACAGGTGACCTGCCCAGCATGAGCTCTGTCTGAATTCGGTACCATCTGCTGAGCACTGTCCCAGACCTTGCTGCAGAAGTCTGCTACTGCCGACAGCATGTGTGCCAGAGCACAGGACACTGTAGACACAATGTCATCATGCTCATACTTACAGAACTTGCTGACCGTTAAGTGTCTCATTCTCATCTAGTTCCCACAATTCAATAGCACCTGAATTGGAAGCCACTAGGATACCTCTGTCCCCTCCTAAGTGAAGTTGGCCACTCTGGCCTCCACCTGGACTCCAGTGGAGCAGAAGTCTTCTTTGGAGGTGGCACAAGGGTCTTTTTTTTGGAGACAAGAGTCTCGCTCTGTCAACCTGGCTAAAGTGCCCTGGTGTCAGCCTAGCTCACAGCAACCTCAAACTCCTGGGCTCAAGTGATCCTTCTGCCTCAGCCTCCCTAGTAGTTGGGACTACAGGTGTGCACCACCACGCCCACCTAGTTTTTTCTATTTTTAGTAGAGACGGGGTCTCAACTCTTGCTCAGGCTGGTCTTGAACTCCTTAGCTCAATCGCTCTTCCTGCCTTGGCCTCCCAGAGTGCTGGGATTACAGGCATGAGCCACCAGGCTGGCCTGATTCCTTTTTCTTTCTCCTTTGTGTACCTGCTCTACTAGTGTGTTTTATACTTTAGTGTGTTTTCATGGTGGTGATTATGGTCTTTTTGCTTCCAGATGCATTGAGCATTTCTTGTAAGGCTGGTCTAGTGGTGATGAATTCCCTCTGTTTTTGCTTGTCTGGGATCAGTGGTTATTTTAATTATGTCTTCTTTTATCCTCTATTTCTTTTTATTTACTTATTTCTATTCTTTCAGAAAAGATTAGTTCTTGCACTGTGACTATTTTTGTACTTTGTTTTTATGTCTTCCTTTGGCCTAGATTTTTAATTGCAGAACGTACTTAGTATCTGGTCTTTAAATTTATCACAGCCTGCCTTTGATACATTTGGTTATGAGTTAGTTCACGGGTGGCCTGGAGAAATGTTTTGAAGTTGTTAGATGACATGAATAGCATAAGGGATTTTTTAGCTCTGAATAACTTGTTGAGATTATAAAGTGCTTTTAAAAATTATTTATTTGTAATTATGATAAAATATATGTAGCCTAAAATTGACCTTTTAGCCATTTTTAATTGTGAAGTTCAGTGGCATTAAGTACATTCACATTGTGCAACCATCACTACCGCCTATCCACAGTACGTTTTTTGCCTTGCACAACTGAAGCTCTGTGCCCATTAAACAATAATTAAACATACCACCCACCCACCGGCTCCTGGAAATCACTATACTTTCTCTTTCTAGGAATTTGACCACTCTAAGGACATCACGTGAGTGCATCACACAGTATTTGTCATTTCCTTACTAGCTTCTTTCGTTTAATGTGTTCGAGGTTCATCCATGTTGTATCACGTGTCAGAATTTCTTTCCTTTTTAAGCCTGTATAATACTCCATGGTGTGTACATACATTTTGGCTATCCAGTCATCTGTCCGTGGCACTTGGGTTGCCCCCACCTTTCGGCTGCTGTGAATGTGGCTATACAAATACATCTTCAGGACTCTGTTTCAGTCCTTCTGGGGTATATACCAGAGTGGAATTGCTGAATCATATGGTAAATCTGTTTGTAATTTTTGGTGTGTTTTTATTATTTTGCTTAGATTTTGTCCTAATCCATTTTTCTTTTTTCAGAAGAGACCACCTATAGGAAGAAGATAGAGAAAGAAACACTTTTTTTTAAAGTATAGCGTCAAACTCCAGGCAGACTTTCTGGCCTACTATAATCAGCTCAGTAGCACCCGTGTACTGAATAAATGAACTCAAAGAAAGGTTATGTCAGACAACTATCTGGCAGTTTACAGTTATCTCTGTTTACAGTTTTTGTTCTTTTTTTTTTTTTGAGACAGGGTCTCACTCTATTGCCTAGCCTGGAGTGCAGTGAGTGGCCCAAGCACAGCTCACTGTGATCTCAGACTCCTGTGCTCAAGTGATCTTCCCACCTCAGCCTCTCGAGTAGTTGGGATTACAGGTGCATGCCACCGTACCTGGCTAACGTTTTTATTTTTTGTAGAGACAGGGGCTCGCTGTGTTGCCCAGGCTGGTCTTAAACTCCTGGCCTCAAGTGATCCTCCTGCCTTGGCCTCCCAAAGTGCTGGGATTACAGGCATGAACCTTTGCGCCCAGCCCAATTTTCATTCACCAAGCAAGTGTTTGAGAGCTTACTGTGTGCTAGACACTATAGACCAGTATTAATGAACTTTGTCTTTTGTCGTTGGACTTCCAAGTATCATTATGCATTTAGGAGCTTTGATCCCAATTTTCTGTTAAATGAATGGTCCTGTGTTCTGTGCTCCTTTGTTTACAAACGGATCGCTCTGACTACTGTGGAACCAGATGGTGTGTGGTCAGGCAACCGTGGATGGGCTGTTCTCTGCCTCTCTCGCAGCAGCTCTGCCCCTCTGTGGGACTACTCTCTGCTCTTCCCCACTCCTGGCCCATCCTCTGTACATCTCTGGTTCAGATTCCAGAAGGAACCTGTCTGACTTGAGTAGATGCCATTGCCCTTATTGGGCCTAGCCTCAGGAGTTGCTGGTCAGCCTATGAATGGGTTCCACTTGGGTTGATGCCACTGCTTGTGTCCAGAGAGTGGCCATCTCTGCACACCTGCCCCTACCACTCTGAGTGCAGGAGCTGTTACCATCAAAAGGCAAATTCAGCTGTCTGCTCTGTACCAAGGTAGTGCTGGGCTTAGTAAATATTGCTGACAGGTGCCCAAACAGGATGCAAATTGGCAGGCCCTGGGGTGGATGGCCTGGTTCATCTTTTGCATCACTATTGGAAAAATAAAATCACACCAAGTTGCATAGTTTTTTGGAAGGGCAAGGTTAGTGGACTATTTGATTTTTGCCAAGAAAAAAAAAGCTTTGTTCTAATAGGGTAGTATTTATACTTGAGTGAGCTCTCAGAGGATTTCCAGTTTGCAAGAGATATTATTATAATTGTTATCTCTGTGGACCAGCAAGTTTTCCAAATTCATGCATTTCAGTCATCTAATAGACATTAACTGAGCATTTACTGTGTTCAGTAATCAGGGCCCTGCCATATTATAAGACAAGATAGAGGACATCCTTGCCTTCACAAAGCTTATGTTTTTCTGTTTTAAGATCTGCTACATGAAAGTATCTATTAGCTGAAGAGTCAGTAAAACTTATTGGAATAGGTTTTACCCAGATCCAGAAAGTAAAGTAGGTAAGCTCTTGGTTACTTGGTGTGTGTTTGTGTTTGGTCATTTCTAGTACTTTCATATGTCTTTGGAGTCATGTTTGATTTAGAGTTTCGTAGCAATTGCTCAGCACACTGTGGTTGAGGCTAATATAGTTAAGAAGGCTTTAGAAGCCTGCAGCAAAGGAGTCTGACGCCAACTTTGGGATTTGTTCAGTACAGCCAAGAGGACACATTTATGTTTGAACTGGCTCTTGGGTTACAGCTCTGAACACCCTTGGGCTAACTGAGCATGTTCTCATTTTGAAGCCCTTCCCCTTATCACTTACAGAGAACTCTGCCCCTAGGAGAGTATCCACTTTCGTGGCCAAGTACCCTTTGGGCCTTTATCCTTGTTGAAGAAATACTCAGAGACAGAAGCATTTAGAAAAGGAAAAGTTTACTTGCAAAGAGAGCAAAAGAAGGAATAGCTTGCCAAATATAATACACACGTATTCGAAGGAAAAATTAAACTGCCAAGGTTTCTGAGTTTGTGTTAATCTATTCATGGTGAAAAAACAGCAACAACCTCACATAATTATCTTGTTCACAAAGATCATGACAAATCTTCAGATACAGTACAGCAAAAACGAAGGATAGAATTGGTAAGGGAGTCCAGGTTTAAGGGAAACGTTTTATTGTTTTTCAGATCAGAAGCAGTGAGGTGACCCTATCATTTTTGTTTTATCTCGAGGTGCAAAGTCTTTCTTTCCTGATGATGATATAGGAAGTTCTTAATTACCTTGAAGCAGGGCAAAGTGACATTTTACTTCTGTACCCTTGGTAATTCATAAACTCCAGGAGGATAAAGGACCCAGGGGAAAAACCATGATTGCAGAATGTGTTCTTGTCCTCTAAACAAGTGATAAGCCTTTGCTCTATTGGCTTTTAATACTGACTGCTGTTAGAATCACCTGGCAGTCTTTAAAAACTGTGGATGCCCACCGTGCTTACGTACATACTAGTTTAATTGGTCCGGAGTAGACCCTGAGTATTGATATTTTTAAGAAGTACCCCCCAGTAATTGTAGTGTGCAGCCAAGGGTGAGAACCACAGCTTTTATCACTGCAGAAAACTGGAACCTCTACTAGTCACAGCGGTGTTCTTATGCTAATTTACAGCTAAAGTCATGCTGCTTTTGTAGATGCTTGAGGAAGGGGAAGAGGAAGAGATCTCCTGTTTTCTGTTACCTTTGCTACTGCTCAGTCAATTTAAGGGGATGTAATCAATACTGTTTAAAGTCCTTCCAAATATAAAATCAAGCCTGGACCTTTTGGAAGTTGCCCTTCTAGACAGGTTTTCACTTATCAATTTTGATTTTGAGGGCTGAAAGTGTTGGTGGTGATCTTATAGATTTATTACATCTGAATTTAATACTACTCACTGTTTTCATGGCTTTGTACAATATAAAAACTTGTTTCAATAAAATATTGATATTAATACTGATGTTTTAAGATAAGACACATGTCTTATTAGTCGTTTCATTGATTTTTAAATTGATACCTAATAGTCGTACATATTTATGTGATATATGATGTTTTGATACATATAATATATAATGATCAAATCAGGGTAATTGGGATATCTGTCACCTCAAACATTTATCATTTCTTTGTGTTCGGAACATTCCAAATCTTTTAGCTATTTTGAAATATACAATAAATTTCCTGTTAACTCTAGTCACCCTACTGTGCTATCAAACACTAGAACTTATTCCTTCTAACTGTATTTTTGTACCCATTAACCAACCTCTCTTCATCTCCCCACCCACACCCTTCCCAGCCTCTGGTAACCACCGTTCTACTCACTACCTCCATGAGATCAGTTTTTTTTTAGCTCCTATATATGAGTGAGAACATGCAATACTTACCTTTTTGTTCCTGGCTTATTTCACTTAACATAATGTCCTCCAATTTCATCCGTGTTGCTGCAAATGACAGAATTTCATTCTTCTTTATGGCTGAGTAGTATTCAATTGTGTATCTATATCACATTTTCTTTGTAGATTCATCTGTTGAAGGACATGTAAGTTGATTCCATATCTTGGCTATTGTGAAATAGTGCTGCAATAAATATGGGAGTACAGATATATCTTCAATATACTGATTTCCTTTCTTTTGGATATATACCCAGCTCGATCATGTGGTAGTTCTATTTTTAGTTTTTTGAGCAACCTCCATACTGTTTTCCACCAACAGCATATGAGGGCTCCCTTTTTGCACACCCTGGCCAGCATCTGTTATTTTCTGTCCTTTTGGTAATAGACATTGTAACTGGTGTGAGATGAGATCTCATTGTGGTTTTGATTTGCATTTCCCTCATGATTACTGGTGTTGGCATTTTTTTCATATGCCTGTTGGCCTTTTGCATGTCTTCTTTTGTGAAATGTCTATTCATATCTTTTGCCATTTTTTAATCAGATTATTTGTGGGTTTTTTGCTATTGAGTTGTTTGAGTTCTTTATATATTCCGATTATTAATTCCTTGTTGGATAGATAGTTTGCAAATATTTTCTCCCATTCTATAGGCTGACTCCTCACTTTGTTGATTGTTTTCTTTGCTGTGCAGAAGTTTTTTAGCTTGATATAATTCCATTTGTCAAGTTTTGCTTTTGTTGCCTGTGCTTTTGAGGTCTTACCCAAAAAATCTTTGCCCAGACCAATGTCCTGCAGCATTTCTGCAATGTTTTCTTCTAGTAGTTTCATAGTTTCAGGTCTTACATTTAAGTCTTTAATCCGTTTCGATTTGATTTTTGTATATGGTGAGAGATAAGGGTCTAGTTTCATTTGTGTGCACATGGATATCCAGTTTTCCCAGCGCCATTTTTTGAAGAGACTGTCCTTTCAACAATGTATGTTCTTTGTGTCTTTGTCAAAAATGACTTGGCTGTAAATATGTGGATTTATTTCTGGGTTCCCTGTTCTGTTACATTGGCCTCTGTGTCTGTTTTTATGCCAGCGTTTCATTGATGTTTAAAAGTGAATTTGGCATCTCTCCTTCAGAAATTAGTCAAGACTATTTTTGGATTTTAGATTATGAGTGTTCCAAAATTTATGTGATGGTTGTATTGGGTTCCTAAAATGTAAATAGTATTTGCATTTCACATAAATGTTTTGGAAATGATATCTACCTTATTTAATGACATCTAACATCTTTAGCTCTTCAGTATCTCTCAAGAAGTTTATGATCTAATTCTCAATTTACTAATCCATCAAGGAAGTTGTTACTAGCTGGATGTCTTAGTAAATATTTTACTTGAATAATAATTTCCTAATCGAGATGATTATAGATATGTCTATTTTAGAGTGGAAAGGAGGTTTTCAAAATTGCTTGTCAGGCAGAAACTGGGATGCTTTTGCCTCCCTTCCCCACAGGGCCCAGCAGCTGAAAGCCTATACTTGGTGACCACAGCCCTATTTTTAACTTGTTTCAAACAACTGTAGCGATACTCTGGTTAAATGATTCTAACTGGGAACATGATTCAGGTGGACAACAACCACTTCACCCCCCTTTACACTTTATGAATCTTGGGAAAAGATATTTTTAAAAGTGGCAAAGTTGAAGGTGAGAGAAACTACGAGGCCACACTCTCCCCTGTCTATTTAAGCAGTTATAATTAATGATATTGCAGGTGTCCTTGTTTGCTGCCATATCTGCTTTCAGTGACCTGAGTTTACAGCTATGTACTCTGCTCTGGGCAGGGATTTTTTTATACTTTTACCTCATGCCAGAGACTCTGGGCAAACCTTGGCCTTTTCTGGATCTTCCTAAGTACAGAACTGTAGGAGCCTTACTGCGAGGCAGGAGAGCCTGGGGTTTCAAGCTCCCAGGAATAACGGACTGTGTCACGTATAGGGTCCCTGATGCTTTCCATGAGGAAGCAGGGGATCTGCCTCTCATTCTACTCCTGCTTCACCTCTGTGGATTTGGTCAGGCGTGAGAGCAGATGCAGCGGCCAACCTCCGACCACACCACCCCCTGCTAGAGGTGGTAGCGTGAGGACGCGGCAGACTGGTTCACGCAGACAGACTTGAGGACTGGCTGGGGCGCTCTGCTGCCTCCCACGGGCTTGAGGAACGGTGGTTTTCTGCTTGCTCACCATAGCAGCCACTTCATTCTCCCCCGCCTGTGGGAAACTCTCAAGGAGCCAGTAAAATGCACGAAGAAAGCCCTTATGTAATGTGGTGGTGTAGTGTCTGCCTGGATTCGAATTCTGACTCTACCACCTACTGCCTCAATCTTAATCTCTCTGTGCTTCAGTTTTTTTTTCATGTAGTTAGCTGTGAGATTTAAATGAGATATTTGTAAAGCACTTAACATACTGCCTCATACATATTGTTATGGGCTGGATTTTGTCCCCCCCAAATTCATATGTTGAAGCCTTAGTCCCCAAGTACCTCAGAATGTGACTATTTGGAGATAGAGTCTTCAAAGAGGCAATGACGGTAACATGAGGTTACTAGGGTGAGCCCTAATCCAGATAGGCCTGGTATCCTTATAAGAGGAGGAAATTTGGACGCAGCCAGGCACAGAGAGAAGACCATGTAAAAACCCAGGGGGACAATGGCCGTACAAAAGCTAAAGAGATAGGCCTCAGAAGAAACCAATTCTGCCAACACCTTGATCTTGGATCTCTGGACTCCAAAATTGTGAGAAAATAGATTTTTGCTGTTAAAGCCACTCAGTCTGTGGTGGTATGTTTGTTATGGCAGCCCTAGCAAACTAATACACATAACTAAACACACAATAAATATTAGCTGCTAATACTATTATTATTTCCAAGGCACTCAACCAAAGTAAAAATAAAACAGCCACAAAATGGGGAATTCTAACCAGAGGATAATACTAACCATTCTAGTAAAAGAGATCATCCACAAAAGGGAAGTGATAAATTTTATAATTGTTGCGGCTGGGGAAGCAGGGGGCATACCCTAACTAAGCTAAGGAAGTCGTGGCCCACGAGGACACGCAGTTGCCCTGGCAAGTCAGTGGGATGCGCAGCTGGGTGCTCACACGTCTGCCTGGGGAGTGCTCTGCTTGGGCACCAGAGGCCGGACTCCCTCAGACCCAGTCAAGTAGCCACGATACACTGGAACCCACCAACAATGGAAGAATGAGACAGAAACGAAAGAACACAATTTTAAATTTTTTATTTTATTTTTTTAGCCTACTGCACCTGGTATTCCCAGGCAGTCTCCTATCCAAATGCCAACCTGGCCCTGCTTAGCTTCTGAGATCAGATGAGATTGGCCGTGTTCGGGGTGATATGGCTGTAAACATGTTTTGCTTTTTGTTTTTTAAATGGGTAATATATTCATGCAATAATAAAATCAAACAGTACAAAAGTGAATTAAAGAGTAATTTTATTTACTTTTGACACTCAGCCTTCACCCCCACCAACTAAGGCAACCTCTCTTACTATTATTTTTGTGCATCTTCCAGAGATATCTGTATATATACAAAAATGTATTTCTGCTTTATTTTTAAATTAATTTTAATTGACAAAAATTATATATATTTATCACAGATACGATGTTTTTTGGTTATTTTGTTTTGTTTTGTTTTTTTGAGACAGAGTCTCACTCTGTTGCCTGGGCTGGAGTGCTGTGGCATCAGCCTAGCTCACAGCAATCTCAAACTCCTGGGCTCAGGTGATCCTCCTGCCTCAGCCTCCCAAGTAGCTGGGATTACAGGCATGTGCCACCATGCCCGGCTCATTTTTTCTATATGTTTTTAGTTGTCTGGCTAATTTCTTTCTATTTTTAGTAGAGACGGGGTCTCGCTCTTGCTCAGGCTGGTCTCGAACTCCTCAGCTCGAGCAATTCTCCTGCCTCGGCCTCCCAGAGTGCTAGGATTACAGGCATGAGCCACCGCACCTGGCCCTAGATATGATGTTTTGAAATATGTATACATTGTGCAATGGCTAAATTGAGCTAATTAACATACATGTTACCACTGCTTTATAGTTATTTTTAAACACAGATTATTGGTACTAGTACATATAAAAGAATAGCATATTTTTCTTTAAATCTAAACTTTCATATAGATATAATCCCTAACATTCCCTTTTTTGTTGAGACAGGGTCTTACTCTGTCACCTGGGCTAGGGTATAGTGGTGTCATCATAGTTCCCTGCAATCTCAAACTCCTGGGCTCAAGCAATCCTCCTGCCTTAGCCTCCCAAGTAGCTGGGACTACAGGCATATGCCATGATGCCGGCTAATTCTGTTTTTTTGTAGAGATGGGGTCTCACTTTTTTTTTTTTTTAAGATTCTTTTTATTTTTTTATTTCAGCATATTATGGGGGTACAAATGTTTAGGTTATATATATTGCCTTTGCCTCACCTGAGTCAGAGGTTCAAGTGTGTCCATCCCCCAGACGGTGCGCACCGTACCCATTAAGTGTGTATATACCCATCCCCTTCTCGCCCCTCCCTTCTTCCCAACACCTGATGAATGTTATTACTATATGTGCATTTAAGTGTTGATCAGTTAAAACCAATTTGATGGTGAGTACATGTGGTGCTTGTTTTTCCATTCTTGGGATACTTCACTTAGTAGAATGGGTTCCAGGGTAATACAAGAGGTGCTATATCACCGTTGTTTTTTGTGGCTGAGTAGAACTCCATGGTTTATATATGTCACATTTTATTAATCCACTCACGTATTGATGGGCACTTAGGTTGTTTCCACATCTTTGCAATTGTGCTGCTATAAACATTCCAGTGCAGATGTCTTTTTTACAGAATGTCTTTTGTTCTTTTGGGTAGATGCCCAGTAATGGGATTGCTGGATCAAATCATAGTTCTACTTCTATCTCTTTGAGGTATCTCCATATTGCTTTCCACAGAGGTTGTACTAGTTTGTAGCCCCACCAGCAGTGTAGGAGTGTTCCTATCTCTCCTCATCCATGCCAACATTTATTGTTTTGGGACTTTTTGATAAAGGCCATTCTCGGCCGGGTGCGGTGGCTCACGCCTGTAATCCTAGCACTTTGGGAGGCCGAGGCGGGCGGATCGTTCTGAGCCCTCGAGTTCGAGACCAGCCTAAGCAAGAGCGAGACCCCGTCTCTACCAAAAAATAGAAAGAAATTAATTGGACAGCTAAAAATATATATAGAAAAAAATTAGCCGGGCATGGTGGCGCATGCCTGTAGTCCCAGCTACTCGGGAGGCTGAGACAGTAGGATTGCTCGAGCCCGGGAGTT
>RJWJ010041756.1:0-13359 GCA_004363605.1 Indri indri | reverse complement strand
CCTCCCCACTCCTCCCCGCTCCTCCCCGCTCCTCCCCGCTCCTTCCTGGGCTGAGGGCAGACACAGCCTCTGGGATAGAGAGGTTATTCCTTTCTCACTGTTCCTCCTGCTTAGTGTGACTTGGTCATCTCTGCCTAAGTGTCCCCTTTCTCTCCTCTGGGCAACAGAGAAAGCGTCCAGGTTATTTCCCGCATTACTCTGAATGACAATCAGACAATCTAAACCAAGCATTCCAGCAATGCTGGCGCAAACGGAGAAGAAATCACTGTGTCCACTTTACAGGTGGAGAAAGGGAGGCACAGGGAGGGGATGTGACCCTGTCACTGGACTGACGTGCGACTGGTTAATGGTTAGACTTGGACTCTTGATTCCCAGCTAACAGCCCCTTCCCCCCAGGGCACTTTTTTCTACTGGTTTCCTTTAAACCAGTCTGAAAGTTTTTCTGTTAAGCGACAGATTAGTAAATATTTTTGGCTTTGCAGGACACCCAGTCTCTGTCAAAACCACTGACCTCTGCCGTTGCAGTGCGAAAGCAGTCAAGGACACAGAAACAGATGGGCAAGGCTGTGATCCAGCATGGACACTTACATCTCAAGTTTATTATCATTTTCATGTGTCATGAAATATTCTTTTGAATTTTCTTCAACCACTTACAAACATAAAAGCCATTTAGTCTGCATGCAGGCTTTGTAAAAGCAGGTTCAGACCATAGTTTGCTCACCCTAGGGTTAAACCTCAGAAGTCACTGGTGGTGGAATTCCAGGCTGGGTGCAGAGACTGGGGGAGGGGGGGAAGGGCTTCCCAGGCCCCTCCACACCCCATTCGTCCAGGGCCCACCTGTGAGGATCTTCCTGGGACTGAACGCCCTTCCTTGTGCAACCCTAGGGGTCATGGGTCAGAACTTGGGCTCTGCTCTTTGCTAGGCTGTTAATTTTTTATGGAACCAGGGACTTTGCAGCTCAAGGGGAGAGAACGGTCAGCCCCAGGCCGATGCAGAGTGAAGACCTGCAGAGGGAGGTGCGGACCCCTCTCCCCGCTGCTGCTCCTGCAGGCTGCTCCCAGGCTGGCCCAGGCCTGCCACATTTGTTGAGTCTCTGGCCTCTGTCTTACCGACTTGAGTTGATTTAACCTCCCCAGGAGCTCCAGAGTCAAGAAATAGTGTCCCCTTTCCACGAAAGAGGGAACAGGGACTCAGAGAAGGTGAGCCACTTGTCCAAGCTCACACAGCTTGGAGGGGAACAGAGTATGAAACCCAGGCCCATCTGACTCCGGAGCCTAGGGCTCTACCCACCACGGTCCCAGATGCCCACTGTCCCAGAGGCAGGATGAAGGGAAGGGCCCACAGCAATTCAAGACCCCAGGAGCCAAAGGGGAATGTCCTTTCAGTCCAGCCCCGTCCTCTCCCACCTTCCCCTCCTTTTCCGTTTGAGGCTATGAGCAGAGCTGGTGGAGAGGAGCAGCTTTCGGCTTTTGGCTTTCGAGATTGTGCAGCAAGCCGGCGAGAGCAGGCCTTGGCCCAGGCTCTGACCCATCCCTCGGCCCCACCCCCACCCCCTTAGCCCGCCCCCGGGGTTGGTGCCGGAGCAGAGGAGCCGCCTCCCACGCTAGCTGCAGCCAGAGCCAGGAGGGTGTTGTCCACTTCTCTTCTTCCAGCTGCCAGTCGTCATTAGCCAAGGCCCTGTCCAGCCGCCCAGCCCCCGGTGCCACCTGACCTCCGAGGCTGTTTTTCACCATCAGGGGTGGAAAACAGCTCTGCAGGTTGCTCATTAAATGCTCTGATACATCTTTTCCAAGAACCCAACAACTGGACTCTGTGTTCTTTTGGGTGGGGACTGGCAACCTGGGGTCCAGCCCGGAGGACATGCTCTGTTCCTAGGGCCAGTGCTCAGACCTGGGCAGCAGCAAAGTGACTTCTGGTGCCAGCCATGAGATGGTTGCAGGGTGAGGTCCTCCACGCCCAGCAGGCCCAGAGCTCTTGGCGAGCAAAGGAGACACGGAGGACAGGAGGAAGCCTGCACCCAGTTCTGTGCACAGGCTGTATCTGTGCCGATAGGTCGCTCGGGCATTCAATGAGATCATGTCCACTGAGCTTGTCCTGCAGCAGTTCAGACAAGTAGCCACAAAAGTCAGAGCCAACCCTTGGAAAAGCCACCTTGGCTGCAGTGTGGAGCATGGATAAGAGGGGGTGGTGAGCACAGGCAGGAAAACAGGCGAGGTGTCTCCTGCAGAGGTGCAGGTGACAGGTCATGGTTGTCAAGACAACAGCAGTGGGGAAAGGGAAGGAACCAGAGCCCTCTAAACGTTACTCCATTTGCTGCTGGAGACTTCAGGCCTCTGCTACGTGCCAGCGTCAGAGCATGTGACAAGGGACTGATCTGGTGGGGAGAGAGGAGGGGTCAGAGAGACACCTTTAATGAATAGCACGTGCAGAGACCACCATATGGCAAGAAAGAGTCTGACGCATTGAAGCGGCTGCAGGCAGCTGGTGTGGTGGGTGCACAGCAGGCGAAGGCAGGGGAGGAAGAAGTACAGGCCTTGACATTTGATCCTAAGAGTGATGGGTCATCGGTCTTCTTTTAGAAATAATTTTATTTATTAATATTTCAGTATATATCTCTAAAACTTCACAAATCTTTTTAAATGTAACTACATCATTATTACTACACCTAAAAAAAATCAACAGTAATTCCTTGCTACCATCGAATACCCTGTCAGTGTTCAAACTCCCAATTATACATAAAGATACGTCTTTTGCACTTAAAAAAAATAATCAGGATCCAAATGAGGTCTCTGATTGATTATGTCTTTTATATCTCTTTTAACCCAAACGTTCCCCTGTCTCTTATTTTCTTTTCTTTTTCTTTTTCTTTTTTTTTTTGAGACAGAGTCTCACTCTTTTGCCCGGGCTAGAGTGAGTGCTGTGGCGTCAGCCTAGCTCACAGCAACCTCACACTCCTGGGCTCAAGCGATCCTTCTGCCTCAGCCTCCCGAGTAGCTGGGACTACAGGCATGCGCCACCATGCCTGGCTAATTTTTTCTATATATTTTTAGTTGTCCGATTAATTTCTTTCTATTTTCAGTAGAGACGGGGTCTCGTTCTCGCTCAGGCTGGTTTCGAACTCCTGAGGCTCAAACAATCCACCCGCCTCGGCCTCCCAGAGTGCTAGGATTACAGGCGTGAGCCACCACGCCCGGCCCCTGTCTCTTATTTTCTTAAAAATTTAAAAGTCAACTTTATTTAGATATAATTATTCCAGGAATGCAAGGTTGGTTCAACACCTGAAAACCAATCAATGTAATTCACCATTTTTATAAAGGAGAGAATCATATGATCACTTCAATAGATGTAGAAAAAAGCATTTGACAAAATTCAGCACCTAATACTGTAAAAAACTATCCACAAACTAGGAAGAAGAGTGAACTTCTTCACCTGATTAAAAAAAAAAAATTTATGAAAAACCGATAGCTACCATAGTTCTTAATGGTGAAAGATGGAACAAAGGCTTTTCCCAAAGATCACGAACAAGGTAAGGATAACTGTTCTCACTGAATCTATTCAACATTGTACTGGGGATTCTTGACATTGCAATAAGGCAAGGAAAAAAAGGCACAAAGATAACAAAGGGAAAAGTAAAACTGTCTCTATCCAAAAATCTATGAGAATTAATCAGTGAATTTAGCAAGGTTGCAGAACACAAGGCCAATACACAAAAATCGATTATATATACTAGCAACAAACAATTGGAAAATAAAAATTTAAATATCATTTACACTAGCATCAAAAAAGTTAAAATACTTAGAAATAAACTTGGTGAAAGGTAGACGAGACCTACACAATGAAAACCATAACACATTGCTCAGACATCTAAGCCAAGATGGTCCTCGTGGCACCTCCATCGAAATTGAGGACTTGCCCGATACATTGTATTCATGTACCAAAATGTCACACATACTCCAAAAATATGTATGACTAAGATATATTAATAAAAATACAAAAACCAAAATTAAAATAAAGAAATGGAGGATTTCTATGCCACCCATCAAAGATGTCTCAACCTGCCAGGTCTCAATGTTCTTAGACCTTTGCCTAAGAACAAGCCTCCACCTGGCCAGGCATCCAAAGTGTCCAGTAAAACATCCATCCCAGAGCCGGGCCCTGGAGCAACCACACCTGTGACCCTAAGCAGCTCTATTTCTTCTAGCATGAGAAGTGGCCTTGTTCACACCAATGCCACAGACCCCAGGCCTTTCCATGACAGTTACATATTGTCTCCCAGCTGGAGGATGTCCACCCAACCTGCTCCATTTGTAATAAATACCTCATCACCTGCAGGGAACTTAGGAAACTCCAGCTTCTCTTGCCATGGGTCTTGCTAGTCCATATGTTGAAAAGATTCTTACCTGGGGTTTCACATCAAATAAAGGAGCAGTTTTCTGACACTCAAGGGTGCAGTTGACTCTTGAACAACATGGGAGTTGGGGTACCATCACCCCCTCTCCCCAATGCAGTCGAAAATGTGTGTATATCTTTTGACCCCCCCAAACTTTACTAATAGCCTGTTATTGACTGGAAGCCTTACCAATAACATAAACAATTAACACATATTTTGTATGTTATATGTATTATATACTATATTTTTACACTGAAGTTAGCTAGAGAAAAGAAAATGTTATTAAGAAAATTATAAAGAAGAAAAAACACTATTCGTTAAGTGGAAGTGAACCATCATAAATATCTTCATCCTCATCATCTTCATGTCGAGCAGGCGGAGGAGGAAAAGGAGGCATCGGTCTTGCTGTCTCAGGGTGGCTCAGGCGGAAGAAGACCTGCATGTAAGCGGAGGCTTGCAGTTCAAACCTGTGTTGGTCAAAGTGCAACTGTATATACTTTGACACCATCTTAAAGACACACCTCTGGTTTAAACTAAAAATTGAATTGACCCCAAATGAAGATAATCTCAAGATGTAGCCTCCTACAGATTGACCTGACTGTTAAAACAGTTCCTTTCCCATTGCTTACATATATGGCAATTAATACTTTTGAATAAATGGTTTTAAGTTTTTTTAAATGCTGAGAAATTTAAGAAAATATAAATAGATGTATCATGTTCATGGATTGAAAAACTTGGTATTATTAATATATCCACTGTCCCCAAACTGAAATACAGGTTTATTGCAATCTGCAATCAAAATCCCCACAGGCTTTCATATAAGCTGACAAGCTGTTTCCACCACGTATATGGAAACGCAAAGGACCCGCACCGGCCGAAACCGTTGTATAACAGAACGAAGCAGGGATGCGCACTACTCGGCTTCGAGACGTACTGTACAGCTACAGCAATCGATGCGGTGTGGCGGTAGTAGCACAAGCACAGATAAACAAATCCATGGAACAAAATAGGGAGTCCAGAAATAGATCCACATTTATATGATCAATTAATTTTTAACAAAGGTGCCAACACAATTTGATTGGTCTTCAACCAATATTGTTAGAACAATTGGAAATTGATGGGGGAAAACAGGAACCACCAAAGGGTTTTAAGAGAGGTGTGACCTATTCTGATTGGTGTTTTTAAGAACTTTCTGGCTGTTGGGGGTGGAATGGTTGGAGGAGCCGCTGGGGTGGGCGGGAGAACCGGCGAGGAGATTTGAGTAAGAAATTATATGGACCTGAGTAAGAGAAGATGGGAGACCAGTGTGGAGGAAGTGGACATGGAGAGAAAGGGGCAGACTGGATATATTTAGAAGATAGGAATGTCTCAGATCCTGGTGCCTCAGTTTCTCCACCTGCTCAGGCTTAGGTGCTGCTTTTCTTTTAGAGACACCACCAAGATCACTTAGCTAGAAGGTATGTAGGTTCCTGGAAGAGCCCTGACCTGAGTGTAGGCAGGGAACAAGATGAAAGTCAAAGGCCATGGTGGCCCAGCCTCGGCGGGGGCGGGGGGGGGGGCGGGAATCCCTTGGGCCATGCCCCATCCCAGGCCCAGGAACTGCTCTGCAGGGTAAGGGCTGGGACAGGGCTGAAGGTCCACCCAGCAGAGGGAGGGAAGCAGGTAGAACACGGCCAGTCCATCCCCACCTTGGTCTCTACCTCTACGCAGCCGCCCCGCCCAATGGGGTGGGGTCCCTGCTGGCAGTCTAGGCCCCTGTTTTCTTCTCAAGAGAGTTGTAACTTCACTGTCCCTCATGTCACCGGTGCCTGTGTGTCAGGAAAGGACAGTCCTCTGGGCTGGAGCCATTTCTGCATTGGGGAGTAAAGGTCCCAGCAGCCTGGAACTGTGACCTCAGCTCCTGCACAGTTCAGCTCAAGCCGGAGCCAGCGTAGAGGGTTTGGGCCAGAGCTTCGGGACCGGATTCTAGCCCTGCTTTGCCACTCACGTGCTGTGTGACCTTGGGAAAGATACACCCCCTCTGTGCAGCAGGTTTCTGCCTGTGTGATGGGGATAACAGTAACGGCTACTTCCTATCGGTAGCCATGGAGATGGAAACATGGAGAAGACAGTGCAGATGGCTGGCCTCCCAGGGGTGGCTCTACAGATGAGAAAACTGAGGCCACCCTGAGGGGGACCACCTGAGATCACACAGCTGCTGTGAGCGTGCTGTTTGTGGCCCTTCCTCACCTGCTTCCTGCCAGTGTGGAAGGCCCAGAGCTGGTCCAGCGAGTGGGCTAGGGGGGAGGGCAGCTGTCACCCCACCTCCTGGTAGGAAGGTGCCTCAAGCCACCCATGGGACCCAGCCCCACATGGCTCACCAGGGCGCCCTCACCATCACGGGCTGCACCCTGGGCTTGGGTGCCACAGGGCCGCGGGCTCATGAGGGAACTGGGCCGTGGCTTTGTTTACGAATTGGTTTGATACCTCCTTGCTTCTAGGACTCACAGCTACTGCTCCTGGCCCTGCGATAGAGGCGGTGGGATGGGAGCTGGCTGGCAGTCAGATGGTGATTCAAGAGACTGTGGACCTCAGGGTGGCAGCTGAGCAAGGCTCTCCCACCTCCCCGGGGCCAGAGGCAGCTGATGACTGGGGAATCGCCCCTCTGGGGTCAGTCCTAGCTATGGAGCAACAGCCTTGGCCGGACCTGCCGTTTTACTGGGGTTGTGGTTGCAGGGACTGGTGCTTTGGGCCTGCAGACGGCGCTGGGAAACTTGTGATGAGAGAGCCTCTGAAGACCAGACTCCCAATTTCTTTTTACAAGCAAGAGACTCCACCTCTGTGAACCTCTGCCTTCCCTGCTGCCCGACGGGTTAGCGCCAGCCAGTCCTTTATTCTTGTTTCCTGGGTGCCCTCGGAGCTTGGTCAGGTGCCAGGCTCTGAGGAGACAGCCAGGAACCAGCCTGGACCAGGGGATGAAAGCCAGGCGCTCCGGCCGGCTCCGCCTCGGTTTTCTCATCCATTCCATGGGCTCAACCAGTGCGGAGAGAAGGGCAGGGCTTGGAGGCTGCAGAAAGGCCGGGGCCGCCGGCACCGGGTAAAAGTGAGCTCCAAGCTCCCTGCACCCCGGGAGCTTTCATCCCGCGCCCACCTTGAAGCGCTTTGAACGCCTCGACAGGGCCGGCGGCAGGTCTCTGGCTAGACGGCTGCGGTCACCCTGCCAGTTCCGCGGGTTCCCACCACCGCCGCCGCCCCCCACGCGGGCCGGGGCCGGGGACCCGCGCGGGGTGCGCCCGGGGGGGTCGTGCGGGCGCCGGGCGGGGCCGGACGGGCTGAGGGCTGGGGGAGGGGTTGAGGAAGGGGCGGGGCAAGGAGGGGTCAGGCCCCGCCCTCCCGCAGGTGGCCAAGGACGCTGAGCGGCTCCAGGCGGGGGCCGGGCCCGGGGGCGGGGTCTGTCGCGCGCGCCCCCCACGTGTCCCGGGTCCCCGGCCCTGCCCCCGGGCCTGTGCTTATAATCTGGGATGCGCGCCCCCGCCGGCCCTGCTCCGTCGCCTGCCGCCGCCGCCTGGCCCGGGTAAGGCGCCCCCGGCCCTCTGGCTTCCCACCCCTCGCCTAGGTCTCCCCCTCCCGGACCAGCCGGCCGGAGGCGGAGGCGGCGGAGCCGGGTCCTGCTGCTCTAGCGCCGGCCGCCGCGTCCGCTCCTCGGCCTGGGGCCCGGCCCGGGCGTGAGTCCCGGGGTCCGAGAGCGGGTCGGGTTATTTGCTCCGTGTGCGGGGCCGGGATCCTTCTGGATTTTCCTCTTCCGATGGGCTTCCTCTGTGCCGTGACGCCCCCAAATGGACACCCTGGGAGTCCGGGCGGTGTGGGGGCCCCGGTTCTCTCGCCCCTCTGCGGCTCACCGACTCACCGTCTCTGTCTCTGCGTGAAACCGAAATTCCAGCCCTGCCTCAGCCCCTCGCCCTCTGGGGCTGGGGGCATCGCTTTCCTCCGAGCCTCAGTTTACCCTGGGCAGGTGGGCACCGTGACCCTGGCTGTCCCGCGGCCTCGGGTGTGGCCGGGCTCCCTTCCCTGCTGGGAGCGGCCGTCGCTGTCTCTGCCCAGGTGGGGCTGGTGGCCTCGCGTTTCCTGCGGCCCTGGGCTCGCCTGGGAGGGGCCGCTGGGCAGGAATGTCTGTCCTCTGGGTAGCTGTTGCCTTTGGCCCCATGGGTGGCTGCGCCCTCCGGGAGGCAGGGTCATTGTGACAGCAGGAAACTCTACCATCCTGCCAGGCCACTTCCTCGAGCAGGGCCCGCACGCTTCAGTGTTCCTCTCTGCGAAGTGGACAGACCTGTCCTTTCTCCAAGGGGAGACCCGAGGGGCCTGGGCTGAAGGGCCTGGGCTTTGATCCCTCAGCGCCCAGCACTCCGCCTGTGGCAGGAGGGGGCTGAGAGGCCTGGGGTCAGCCTCACCCCTTCCCGAGCTTCAGTTTCCCGTCTGCTGGGGCCCACCCAGCCACAGGCACAGGGCTCAGGAAATGTTTGCAGATCCTAAGAGGCTGGGAAGGGCTCTGTAGACTGTTGCGCACTGTGCCTGGGTCCCTTCACTCTGTAACCCGGCCTGGGGTTAGGTTCTGCTGAGGGAGGGAGATGCAGCCACAAGGGGGGGATCTTTGGCCAGGAGTAGGGCCTGGGGGCCCCTGCATTCCAAACTCCCTCTCTCCCAGCCCCTGCCCACAGCAGCCCCTTCCCATTCCAGCCAGGGCAGGGGAGCCTGGGGGTGGAGGCCTGTCCTGGAGGCTGTGCCCAGTGCGTGGGGACCAAGTGACTGAATGGTGAATCCTGCCCACTGGGCACCTAGACCCGGGGCCAGGAGTGAGGGGGATAGGGAGGCCCCGCTCCGCTCCGTCTCAGCAGTCCTGAGTACTCACACGGGCCCCACTGTTGCCCGCCTGCTCTGGGCTTGTGCAGTCAGTTGACTCTGATGGTGGTTGTCAGGCCTGGGGCCCCAGGAGCCTTGGGGAGCAGCCAGGCCCAGAGCTACCTGCTGCATAAGCACTTGCCCTGCCGTGTCTCATCTTTGCCCCGTGGCACTGGGAGACCAGCCAGCACAGGCCAGGACAGCCCCACTGAACACACAGCCCCCGGCGAGGGGCTTGCCTGTGGGCACCCAGGTTATAAGAGGTAACCTCGCTGGAATTTGGGCTCAGTGCTCTGATTCTTGCCAGATGCTCTGGACAAAGTTGATGTTGCTGGCTCCTCCCCCCCTTGGGCCAGGTTCCCTCCACAGACTTGGGGTAGGCCAGGCACCCTCAGGCACTTTGATTTAGTAGCCTGAATGAATGAATGAACGTGCTCTTCTTTCCTCCATAACCAAGAAGGAACCAAGCTCAGCTGAGTTAGAATGTCAGGGAGGGGTTCTGGAATATTCCATGAGGCTGTAGTCCTGAGCTAAGGCGTGCAGGGCATACGGAGACAGGGAAGACTGGTGGTGGTGATTCCCCGTGGAGTTTGTGGTCTGGAAGGTTCACAAAGCAAGGGGAGGAGCCCCACTGTCTCCCAGAGCCCAAGAGTGCAGGGCACCCTGCGGGAAGCTTGTGCCCTGGGCCAGGTGTCAGCTTCCTCATATGTAAATAGGTGGTGATGATAGTCTCCACCTTGAAATGACGCATGTGTAACTCTCAGCATAGTATGGGCTCTTGTCATCGTTCCAGCTGTGGCGTTGTAGAGCGGCCGGGGTTTTCCTTAGTGTCCAGTGAGTGCCCAAGCTGGCTAGCCTGTTGGCTGGAAGCTGGCCGGGTGGCTTTGGCTGGGGCCACAGAGAGTGGCCCCTGCCTTGCCAAGGAAGGCCAGGCTGGCAGGCAGCGTGGCATGAGGTCACCTCCCCCGCAGGTGTCTCGTCTGGTGAAGGATGTCTGGGCATGCGCCTGGGAGGTGGAAAAACCTGCCTTGGGCCTTGAGGGGGAGCAGGACTGGACTGGGGGAGTCTGAATTCAGCCAGGGTCTGCCGGGCGCCTCCCCAGGAAGGAAGCCCAGTGTGCTGGGGTGTCAGAACCAAAAGGGTGTGTAGGATTTTGTGCAGATGGGGAAAGTGAGACCTAGCGAGCGAGGGACTTGCCTGAGGTCAGCCATGGCAGTGGTGCAGAGAGTTGTGGGCACACACTTGGTGCCCAACTCTGAGCTCCTCCCCACAGCATTCTTCTGAATCCTTACGTCGCCCCGTGAGAGGCAGGCTGCTCCCACCCCATTTTGCAGATGAGTGGCCATACTCAGAGAGCTTAAGCCACCCGAACCCAGGTCTGGGGGACTTAGCCCCTGTGCCCTGCCGCAGTGGCGCTCACTCGCTGGATCGCAGGGGCTGCGCCCTCTCCTCTGCCTGTTCCTGCCTCCCCCATCAAGCCCTCAGCTGACCAAGCCCTCAGCTGCATCTAGTTTCGGGTAGTCCAGGATCCCTCGGAAGCTGGGGGGGGCGGGGAGTTCTGGGAGGCAGGAGCAATGCCAGTGTCTGATTGCATCACTCTCCCGGCCCTCCTGCCCAGCTCATTTCTGTGCACACAGGCACATATGTGCAAGCCCAAACACACACATGCATGCACACATACATGCACTTTCTCAGGTACAACCCCCGGGTACATACAGGCATGCACATGAGCAGGGAAACACACACATACCCTTTCTCATGTACACTCTCCCAGGTACATGCAGCCCCCCTTCCCCAAACACACACACACACAGGAGCAGGCATGCACACACATGCAGTCAGATCCACACGCCTGGGTTCGTGCATTCCTTCGCACTGCTCAGCCTGAGGCTGCGCACGCAGCTTGGCAGCAGGAGGGCTCACCGGTTTCTGAATGAGAGCCATGCATAGCGTCCCAGGCTCTCGGGGGATCCCAGCCCTCTCTTTTTGCTGTGAGGAGCTGACCTCCAGAGAGTAGAACTAGCAGCGTCATTCTGAGTGCCTGCCACAGGCATCTGGGAGACAGTCCCTGTCCCCACAGAGCTCAAAGCTGGGGGAGGACAATGGGAATAGAGCGTGACGTGTGCTCTGACAGGAGACGAAGCAAGGTGGGAGCACCGAGGCCGGGCAGGCACAGGTGTAGGAACTTGCCCTGGGCCTCGTTGGGCTGCTAAGTGGTCTGTCTCCAAGGAGCTGCTCCTCCCCCCACCCCTGTGCCCACCTTCTTGGCTCCAGGCACATTTGGGAGGGAAGAGAGCAGGGGTGACTCTCAGAGCTGGGTAAATCTTGGGCCAGCCTCATCTCGCCCACCCCAGACCACACATTGCCCAGCACTTGCCTCCCCTGAGCCTGCCAGAGAGGGGGCCCTGTTCCTGTGAGAGTGGGCTAAGGAGCTCAGCTCATCTGGGTTTGAATCTGGGCTCTGCTGCTTGCCAGCCCAAAGAGGCCTAGGGCAAGTTCCTCAACCCAAGCCTCAGCTTCCCTGTCTCTAAAATGGGGATAACCCCAAGTGGAAGGAGCTTGTCATGGATATGTCCATTGTCTTGACTGTGGTGATGGCGTCGCCTGTGAATACACATGCCGAAACTTGCTAAAGTAGACACTTAAAAAATATGCAATTTACGGTATGTCGAGTATACCTCAATGGAGCTGTTTTAAAATATGCAACAGCATACCCCACCCACACTGCCAGCACCATGGCTCGCAAACACACAGGGTGGGCTCACGCATGTTCCCCGAGAGCCTCCTGGGCGGGAGGCGGGCGGCAGGACAGGGGGCCTGGGTCTCCTGGGCCTCCCCAGAGCTCCCAGTCAGCGAGGCTACTCACAGGGGACTTGGGTGACTGGGAGGCCAGGTTCAGGGCTGCCAGGCGGGCAACTGAGCAGCTTTTGCTTTTGCAGAGAGGTTCACTGAGCCGTGAAGACAGATTCCGGACACCGGGAACCCACCCCTCCAATCCCAGGTACTTTGTACCTTGAGTCCTTCCTGCCTCCCTCTCCCCTCCTTCCCTCCATCCTCCATGGCCAGTTGCTTGGCTGCGGTTGCCATGGGCACCAGCTGTTGGCTCCAGGGTCAGGGCCTGGCAGGTGGTTGGATGCCCGGTGGAGGGGACAGTTGTGGGCACTGCTCAGAACCACCCCCTCTTCCCCAGCCTTGCTGTTCCATGAGGTATTTCCCCTTCTAAGTCCAAAGGGCAGCAAGGGCCTGTGAGCCTGGGCTGACAGGCGGATGGGCCTGTGCGATGTGCCCGGGACTGCGTACTCACGCGGTCGGCTCCAAAGTCCGCCTGGCTGCATGTCCAGGCTGTGTAGCTCAGGACCGGGCGGCCTGGGGAAGCCACTTCTCTCTGAGTTCCCAGGCTCAGAGGGTGCTCAGAACAAACCTGCATCATTGCAGCGGGGACAGCCGGTGACCCTCCTGGACTCCCCTGGGTCTGTGGAGGGACATCCATGATCTTCCCCAATAGCGTCTAATAAGGACCCCCAGGTGATTCTGATCCTTGTCGGGATGCTGGGGCCAGGTGTCCACAGAGGATGGAACCAGATGGCCTGGGTCCAAATCTGGCCCTGCTGCCTATTGATTGTATGACCTTGGGCAGGTGACCTGGCCTCTCTGACCCTCGGTTTCCTTTTCAGCAAAGTGGGCACAATAAAAGCACCTACTGCCAGGGCCATATGAGGAGTGCTGGGGGGAGGACAGGGTTCAGGGAGAGGCTTCTGGGCAGCAGGAACATGGGTACAAAGGGGAGGACACAGGAGGCCACGACACCTTCAGGCAGCATCGGCGCAGCTGGGGAGCAGGAGGGGTGGGAGCTGCGCACCTGTCCCCGCAGCAGGGGCTGGCTCTACCATCTGTGCCCCGTGGAAAGGACCCCACTTACAGAGAGGTGTTATGCTCTGCCTATCTCCTTCCCTCCCTGGGCCTCAGTTTCCTCACCTGCACCCTGGGGGAGTCGGTGTCTGAGCCCCCCGACCTGAGCATTTGTAGAGTTGAATTCACACGTCTCAGGGGTACTTGCATTTGAAAAGAGACAAGTGCCTAAAACTCCAGTGAG
>RJWJ010041755.1:0-13362 GCA_004363605.1 Indri indri | reverse complement strand
GATTCTGATTCAGTAGATCTCAGCTGGAGCCTGAGTGGCAGCGTTTGTAACCAGCTCCCAGGTGACCTGGACCACCCTTGGAGCAGCCAGGGAACCGGTCTCCCTGCTCCGGAAGCTCAGCCCCGTTATGCCCAGCATCTTCCTGCCTTCGCCGGCCATGCACTGCTCATAACTTCCCATTCAGGGTCTGCTCCCCCACCTCTGGCTGCCTTTGCTTCCACCCCACCAGACCCCTCTGAAGTTTTCCATCGTCACTTAGAAAGGGACAGACCAACTCAGCTCGCTCCCAGGTGGAGGGGGATGACTACAGTGGACTTGAGACTTTTTACAAGAATCTTGTAAAACTCTTTCACCCGTCACACATTTTTAAGTTTACGTCTACGTTTGTTATCATAGCGTTTGTAGAAGATGCAGTTTCTAGTATATTGTAAACATTGATACTTTTAAGTAAAACTATTACATCACTGTTTTAAATTTATCCCGTGCAATCTAAACACCATAGCAATGTAATACCTACCATCATCCATTTTAAAAATGCACGAACACATTCTTCTTTTTTTTTTTTTTTTGAGACATAGTCTCACTCTCTTGCCTGGGGCGAGTGCCGTGGCGTCAGCCTAGCTCACAGCAACCTCAAACTCCTGGGCTCGAGCAATCCTACTGCCTCAGCCTCCCGAGTAGCTGGGACTACAGGCATGCGCCACCATGCCCGGCTAATTTTTTTCTCTATATATATATTTTTAGCTGTCCAATTAATTTGTTTCTATTTTTGGTAGAGACGGGGTCTCGCTCTTGCTCAGGCTGGTCTCGAACTCCTGAGCTCAGGACTATCCGCCCGCCTCGGCCTCCCAGAGTGCTAGGATTACAGGCGTGTGCTACCGCGCCCAGCCCCACATTCTTCTTTAATAGTGTTCCTTTTTCTCCATGAAGTTTTATTTCTGTTTCACTTTCCCCATTGAATTTTATCCTAATGTAATGTATGTAATATATTTTCATGCTTAAAACTCTTTCATTTGTTTCCCTGTCATATTTCTCTAACAATTTTATAAAGTTGAAACTTTTTTAACTTCCTGAAATCATAAAGCTCTAAGTATTAAAATTTGGTTTGAGTTATCATTACAACTATTAATAGTCTGTAATTCATCAAAACAATGTAAATGTATTACTAACTTGGATAAATAATTAATAAACATTATAAGTTAGATTTATATTGAAAATGCATCTCTAAATGGTGGTCCTGGGTGACTTTTTAAAATAACCTTTTTTCTTGATGTACAACATACACACCTGGATATGATCCGTGTAGTGTGTAGCCTGAGCAGGGCAACGTTCACCTGACAGGCAAACCCATGTGTGCAGCGCTCTTCCTTGAAACCTCTTCAGTTCTGTTCTTCTGCCGGAAATAAGCTCTCCAGTCTCCAAATTCCCGTATCTCTTACTTTTGCCCTTTTATTATGTGCTTCTCTTTCCCCTTTGTATTGTAGTTATTCATGTGACTCATCGCTCGTCACCTTTTCTAACAGTGTGCTCCTTCAGAGTGCGCCCCATGTCTTAATTGTTTCCCAGCATTATGCCTTACAGTTAGTAGGTGTCTAATAAATATTTTTTGAACAGATAAATTGATGAATACACATCTTAAATGTCTCTGTATTTCCCACAGGTCCTAGAATAGTGTTGGGCTTTCAATAGCAGGGTCCCAGAAGGACGGATGAATTAATCAATGAGCAAAACAATGAATTAACAGATCAATGAACTAATGAGCCGTTGAACAATGGCACGAAAGTCAGAGAGTTCCATCTCCTGTGAGAGTCAAGATCAGCAGAATCCGTACAGAGGGTGTGGAGTGTATGACACTGGCTGTTTCTAACGGAGTCTCCCGTTGTGTATTCGCTCTTATAACTGGTCATGGTAGATGTAACTGCTTAACACAGAACATCCAGTAAATCCTTTCCTGTCTTTCTCATCTTCTCTTGCAGGTGTGAGCGGCCTCTCCTCACAGCAGTGGTGTGTGGTGCATACCTCAGCCCGGGTGAGGATGTAAAAGCCCCCGCCCTGCACGTGACTGGCACAGGCCGACGGCAACACCTGGCTCCAGCCACGTTCACAGACATGTCAGCCGTGGAGTAGCGCAGACACTTTCTCTCAGCTTCTCAGGGTCTCAGTCCTTTTGGGTTTGTTTCATTTACCTTTTTTTATGGTTTTGTGGCTGGACGTTCGCGACTAAGGCAGACACCATGGGGGATCAGCAGCTGTACAAGACCAACCACGTGGCCCACAGTGGTGAGAACCTTTTCTACCAACAGCCACCACTTGGCATCCACGGCGGGCTGAACCACAACTATGGGAATACAGTCACGGGAGGTGGAATGGACGCCCCTCAGGCCTCGCCCATCTCCCCCCACTTCCCTCAAGACACGCGGGACAGTCTGGGCTTGCCTGTTGGCTCCAAAAACCTTGGCCAAATGGATACCTCGAGGCAGGGGGGCTGGGGAGGCCATGCAGGGCCTGGAAACCATGTGCAGCTGCGTGGCAGCCTGGCCAACTCAAGTATGATGTGGGGGGCACCGGCCCAGGCCGAGCCCACCGATGGCTACCAATATACTTATTCCCAGGCCAGTGAGATCCGGACCCAGAAGCTTACTAGCGGTGTCTTACACAAGCTGGACTCTTTTACCCAGGTCTTTGCCAACCAAAACCTGCGAATTCAGGTCAACAACATGGCCCAGGTGCTGCATACCCAGTCAGCAGTGATGGACGGAGCCCCTGACAGTGCCCTCCGCCAGCTGCTGTCTCAGAAGCCCGTGGAGCCCCCAGCACCGGCTATACCTTCCCGCTACCAACAGGTGCCCCAGCAGCCTCACCCGGGTTTCACTGGTGGGCTGTCCAAACCAGCTATTCAGGTCGGGCAGCACCCTACCCAGGGGCACCTGTATTATGACTACCAGCAGTCACTGGCTCAGGTGCCAGTGCAGGGAGGACAGCCACTGCAGGCCCCACAGATGCTGTCACAGCACATGCAACAGATGCAGCAGCACCAGTATTACCCACAGCAGCAACAGCAGCAAGCTGGGCAGCAGCGTATCTCCATGCAAGAAATACAGCCGCAGCAGCAACAGATGCGCCCACCACAGCCTCAGCAGCAGCAGCAGCAGCAGCTCCAGCTGCAGCAGCGGCAGGGTTCAATGCAGATACCTCAGTATTATCAGTCCCAGCCCATGATGCAGCATTTGCAAGAGCAGCAGCAGCAACAGATGCACCTGCAGCCCCCTTCTTATCACAGGGACCCGCACCAGTACACCCCGGAGCAGGCGCACGCCATGCAGCTGATTCAGCTGGGCTCCATACCCCAGTACTACTACCAGGAGTCCCAGCAGCCCTACAGCCACCCCCTCTACCAGCAGAGCCACCTGCCTCAGCACCAGCAGCGTGACGACAGTCAGCTAAAGACTTATTCTAGCGACAGGCAGGCCCAGGCTATGCCGAGCTCTCACGGGGACCTGGGGCCTCCTGATACAGGAATGGGAGACTCAGCAAGCTCGGACCTGAGCCGGGTCAGCAGTGCCCTCCCTCATCGACCGCTTCTGTCCCCCAGTGGAGTCCACGTCAACAACATGGGGCCTCAGCATGAGCAGCTGTCTCCCAGCGCCGTGTGGCCCCAGGTATTCTCCCAGTGGAAGTTTCTCCCAGTATGTCAGTGCTGCAGGGCCGGCCAAGGCTGTCTTTGCAGTGCCCAGTGCTCTCTCCAACCCCTTCAAGCCTTTTGTTCTGTATTCATTCTACAAACATTAGCAGTGTAAGCCCTGTCTATGCCAGATGTAGATATGGATGTGCCAGATTTTGGAATACAAAATCAATTTTGATTTAGTCCTTTGCCCATGAAACTATACTAAGAAGATGTCCTGAATGATCATGTAATGATCAAGACCTTGAGTCAGGTGCCAGGGGACCATACAGTGGGGGTGTCTCATCCCCCTGGATCTGTATCAGGATATTCTCTGTGGAATTGGTATCCCTTTGGGAGGGAGACATTACGACAGCTTTTCTCAAAGTATATTGCTCCGAACAGCAGGTCCACAGAATGTCTCATGGATATTGCTAGGGAAACAATGGATTCTCTGGGTAAATAAATTTGAGGTTTCCTAAAATGAAACAGGTTGCTATACTGCAGGGCTTCTTGAGGCCTTCAATATGCCAGTATGCACTGTGAGTCTCCCAAAGGGGATTCCACTCGTAGTTGCAAAGATGAAAACCTTAGCTGCCCACAGGATCCAGACTGGTAAAGTGAATAAGCAAAACAGTCTGGTATGAGGCATTAGGGAGTGGTGGCAACTGCAGTAGACTGGCGAGCAGATGCCCTATCCAGTGGCATTCTCATTCAGGAGTTTTTAAAAAACAGTCTAGCCAAACAAAACATGTATGCAGGCCAGATTCATCCTATGCACCATGGTTAACCCTTGATTAGTTCCCAAAAGTATTTGACCACAAAATGGCCTACTATGTGCTGGGCACCGTTCATGCCTTGCCATGTGCCAAGTGCTACCCTCATGTGACAACAGGGGCTTGAGAGGAAGAGACCCAAAATAGGGACTGGTTGGGTGGAGAGAGGCCTCTGATGGAGGTTGAGAGTCAGAGATGAACTTCCCCTTGACTCTGTTTTGTCGGGGGCTCAGACCTGGTAGTAACTGAGAGCTTTGGTGAATATAAAAATGAGATGACATGGCCAAGGCTTTTAAGAAAGAATTCCAGCAGGTCTCCTGGCATGATGCTGTGTCAGCCAGCTCTTCTTTCTGTATCCCTTGTGGGAATAGAGGCTGTCTGCGCACAGAGTGGGTGCCCTGGAACAATAGGACGGAACGCGGTGGGGAGGTTGCATCCTGGCAGGCTTCTGGCTGGCGGCAGCTCCAGGAATGGGGTGGTGGTCCCAAGTCAGAGAGCAATTAAGGAAAGAAGTCCAGTGTGGAAGAATGAGGGCATACGTGGATGAGAGTGGGGTTGGCATGAGGCGGACAGAGGGAAGAGTCCTGGAAGGGTAGATCTCCATGCTCCACTGCTCAAGGATGCCTCCTTTCAAAAACACATTTTTTTCCTCTTTTTTTTTCGGTGTCCTGCTTAACTCAAAATTAGATGCACCTACCTGATGGGAGAGCCCACCCAGGGTCCCCTGAGTCAAGGTAGGTTGAGTGGAGGCTTGTTGGTATTTGGGGAGACTGGGAGGTTTTCCTGGGTTGTCTCTCACAATTCATTTCTAAATTCAAAGTCGATTCCTCGAAGGAGCGTGTAGAAATGATAATAGAACTGTTGCGTTTCAGTGCTCATTGTATGCTAGGGATTATATATTATGCTTTATAGTAAAGTAACCCAGTGAGGGTAGGAATGATGACCATGTGCCTGTACATGGTTAGCACTGAATAATTGTTAGCTATTATTATTATTGTACAAATGAGAAAACCGAGGCTCAGAGAGCTTAAGGTTATGCATCAAGTAAGTAACCGTGCTGCGATTGATACCAAAGCCTGTGTTCTGTCCACTGTCCATTCATTCAGTAAGTATTTATTGAGTGCCTACGGTGTGCCAGGCATAAACCTAGGCTTGGAGAATGCAGCAGTGAATAGTACAGACTTGCTTACTCTTCTCGTGGGCATGGTAAGTAAAGATTCAGCCAGAACCTGATAAACCGCTGAAACATGCAATGTGGAGGCTGCCCCAGAGGACGAAGACAAGTGTCTCTAAGGGAGGGCCTTGGAGAAAGTGGGCTCAAGTGGTCCTTGGAAAGGTCATTAGAGCCACAGGTGAGGAGAACCCAGTTGCCTGGAGGCCTGGGATGAAGAAGGGTGTTTTGTTCAACTCTTGCATGACTTGGAGGAAGCCCTTTCCCACTCTGAGCCTCAGTTCTTCATCTGTAAACTGGACTTAGTTCTCTGAAGAGTATGGGGGTGATACAAGTGAGGCCATGGCCATAGAGCATTGGGTGAATAAAATGGGCTGTTTGTAGGGATGCGGTCCTGTGATAAGTCACTGATTCTCTTCCTCAATGTATGTGTCCTCTCCTTTTGGTCCTACCCTTGAGCAGTGGCCAAGCCAAAGGAGTGTTTGGGGAGCAGTTTGATGCCAAGAACAAGCTGACGTGCTCCATCTGCCTGAAGGAGTTCAAGAACCTGCCTGCCCTGAATGGCCACATGCGGTCGCACGGAGGAATGAGGACCTCCCCCAGCCTGAAACAGGTTAGCAGGAGCCAGTCCCCAGTCCTTCCCAGGCCATGTGTTGCTTGCTTTGCTTTGCCGCCATCAGACAGAGTGAGGTGAGGCCTGTGTGGGCACCTGGAGAGGCCCTGTCCTCCCGTGACAGGAATGCTTAAGCTCTGACCCTGGGGGGCAGCCAGGTCAAATAGCCCCCACTCCCCCAAGGGTCAAAGCAGAGGTGCTAGAAAGACTTCTAGGGGATCCCAGCCTCTCCACCCTGAAAAGACAGAAAAGGAAAACATGTAAATGCAGTATTATTTTTAACTTCTGCTGCTTGAAGTGCCCAAGACCAGGGCCACTGGGGCCTTCCAGATCAGTGGTCAATGGCTAGAGAAAGCTAATAACCATGAGGCTCTCAGCCAGCATTTTCTGTTCACCAATGCAGTGGTGTTTGGCTGTAGCATCTAAAGATCCTTAAATACCCTCTGGGTTATCCAGGTAGGATATCCAGGTAGTGCACTATCCATGAGTTTCAGAGGTAAAGTTCAAAGAATTTTCTTAGAACTCTTTGAATATTGTTGACCCTAATTTAAGTCTATGGGATTAACTCTTTCTTAACCAAAATTTTGGATTACCCGGATCATTCCATCTCCTGGCCATGACAAATTTTTTTAAAAAGCATTGTCTTTACTTGTTAAAAATAACATGTTTTGCATTTCCGATGTGGTTTCCTAACTTGGCTAAAGTTGAGGATGGAATACTTGTTTCCATTTGACAAATGAGTAGACTGAGGCCCATAGAATTAAAAACTCCTGCACAAGATCAGACATTTTTTGGACTGATTACAAGCCCATGTCCTTTTCTTAAAAAGCAATGACGACCACAAAAACATTTTTAGTATTTTAATATACAAGTGATACACGGTCTAGATTTTTTAACTGTAGAAAATAGAGTGCATGGCCTTGTCTACCACCAACTGGCATCACTCCGGCCAAGGACTCAGGGTTGCAGGAAGGAAATCACCCTGCAGTGGTTCTCTCTCACCCACACCTGATGTCTTGGAACCTTTCAGGAAAGCAAAGTGCATCCCCCCCTTGTGAGAGCTGCTCTCAGCCCAGGATCAAAGCCTTTATTGTCTGTGTAGGAGGAAGGAGAGAAGGTCCCGCCGCCTCCGCCCCAGCCGCCACTGCCGCCTCCGCCCCAGCCGCCACCGCAGCTCCCTCCCGAGGCAGAAAGCCTCACGCCTATGGTCATGCCCGTGTCTGTCCCTGTCAAGCTTCTCCCACCCAAGCCCAGCTCTCAGGGCTTCACCAACAGCGCCATTGCCGCCCCTTCCGCCAGAGACAAGCCAGCCAACTCGATGTCGGACGACGAGATGCCTGTGCTCGTGAGGATGACCCTCTCCCCCCCACACTCACCCCAAGGGGCTGCCCCCCGCACGCCTGCTGTGAGTTGCTGCTCTAGCCCACCTGCCTGGGGTGGGGACATCCCTTTGCTTTCTTGGAGATGGGGCAGCTCTCCCAGAGTCACTGCGCTCAGCTCAGACGTGGCTTGGCCTCTCAGGGCTGAGCCCCCGTGGCCACATTGGAAAGCCATCCTTGTTCACACCGCTGCTGCCCATTAAATGCCTGTTACTCTACCAGGCTTCTGGTCTAGGTTAGATCCGGAGAGACCTGAAGGTATTCTCAGGTTTAAACAGAGATGAGAATTCAGCTGGCAATCACTGATCCAACCATACCAGTTACTAAAATATGGACGTACTGTCCCACATAGTAAATAGCTGTTGCCCAGGCCCTGGCCCCTTCTCCAGGATCTCAAGACCTCCCCAAATCCAGCAGCCAAAAAGGTAACCCCTGGCACAGCAGGGCCTTCAGGCTGTAGCCCTGGAATCCGTTCTGATGATCAGCCTTACCAGATGCTTAATATGGTTTTAATATCACACCTGCTTTAATACCCTGAAGAACCTAATTTGTTAAAATTCCCAAAGTAGTTCCACTGAGAGCCACCCACCCCTAGTCTCAGGAAAGCAAAGAGATGTGTGTTTCTCACTGTTCAGTTCTCTTTCTCAAATTGTAAGTGCTTCACCCAAGCAGCTTAGCTTGGCTGTGGGGCAGTGTTTCTCTCTCCCTCCCTCTCTCTCTCTCTCTCTCTCTCTGTCCCTCCCTTCTCGCTCTCCCTCCCTCTATCCTCGCTCCCACCTCCCTCTCCCTCTCTCTTGCCCCTGGGGAGTTTGTACCCTGTGTGGTTGGCTCTATCAGACCTATCCCCTTCCCACAAAGTGCTGCGTTGGGTCAGGTCTGTCCTTAGAGAATAGGTGGCTGCTGAAAATCCAGGAGGCACGAGGGTAGGACTGGGCCAGCATAGAGGTAGAGAGGGTAATTAAGAGAATTAGAAAAGTCCAGAAAGAACCTTTCTGGTTCTCTGTGTAATATCAAGGCCTCAGAAAGAGAGGCCTTATCTATTTACATGCATGTGTTTACTTTTAGTATAAATGTATCCATGTGGCAGATCTTCCTTCCAGACTGTGTTTGGTAGGGCTGCCATTAGAATAAATAAAGAGAGAGACTGATGGAGAAGCTCTGGGGTGAAAATTCTCCTTAGTGGGCAGCACCGGGAGGCCAGTGACAGGCAGAGAGATGAAGTGACATATCCAGGCTCCCTCTTTGCCCAGGGACATTCCTGATTTGGTGTCAGAGACACTGTTTCTACCCGTGGAGAACTCTCAACCAAGGGTTCCTAGTCACACAGGGTCAGAGTCCCAAGCAGCAGAGCCACCCACCCACCCCCACTGCCAATTCAAGATGGTGAGAGAAAGACACGAGCAGACAAGAACCGATGCCCTGGGTGTGGCTGGGTGGGAGTACACCTGGGTGGCTTAAGTAATTAGGGACTGGGGAGAGGCAAGGGAGTTGGGCGTGAGTTTGCTCAGGAGACCATCACTGGAGAGGTTTGAAGGAAGGGATGAACTTGGCTTAATGGAAGGGTGAGGGAGACATCGGCGCTGAGGAGACAGGCTGAAGTGGAGGTGCACAGGTGGGATGTAGAGCCTGAGAGCAGGATCCTGGCAGTCGATGTAGAGAAATTAAAACGTCCGGGAAGGAGCCCTGAATTCTCTCAGTGCTAGGCCCTGTGCCCAGAGACTGCGAATAGTTTGGTGGGGTGGAACAGGGTAAATGCTTCTCAAGAGACATCCAGGTGGACATTCTGGGTGGCTTCTCTGGCCGGATGTCTCCAAGCCTTGCCTGGAGGATCAGAAAATCTGGGTTTAGAGCTGAAATAACAGGAGGCTGGAGGAGAGGGAGCCCAAAAGGGACCTTTGGCCCTGTGATCAGAGGTCTGGATTCCAGTGCAGCATTGAGATCACATAAGGTCTGCATGTACTTAGGTGACCTCATCAGTTACCCAGCAACAGGGTGTAAAGTTTGGAGATTGCTCCCCAGTTGAGGGGCATGGGCCTCCTTCCTGGTCGCCTCAGCCCCTCTCCAGGCCTCAGCCTCAGATGCTGAGGAGCCCTCTGGTGGGGAGAGGAGGCAGGGGGCATGTCTGGCCTCAGGAGAGCCCCCTGGGGGTGAGGTTTAGTTAGGAGCCTCCATACTGGGGCCCTGTGTCTTCCCAGACTCCCCTCTTAGACCTTGGAAAACTAGGAAGCTGGGGTACACAGCCTGAGGTGCTGGAGGCAGGAGCCCAGAGGGAGAGGAACCCAGAGCAGGGGGGCAGGTCACACGGCCTGGAGGCAGCTGGTCATGTGACCATAGCCAGCCCTTCCCATCACCCCCTGCTGCCTCCTACTCAGGATCCACCCTGGGCACAACAATCGCCAGAACTGGCTGTGACTAGCCCCTGGCCTGCAGGGCCCAGAAGGGTACCACAGACTATCCAGAACCTTTCCGCAGGTATCCCCGCCCCCTCTCCCAGCCACACCCAGCTCTCAGCTTTTCTGGGCTGATGCTAGCACACAACCCCAGTCTGTTTCTGTTTGGCTTTGGCATGCCCTGCTTATCTATTTACATGCATTTGTTTACTTTTAGTATAAATGTATCCACGTGGCAGATCTTCCTTCCAGACTGTGCTTGGTACGGCTGCCATTAGAATAAACTAACTCTGCTGACAGGAAGCCACCCTAGGGGAAGGGCTTGCTACAGACGAACCACCAGTTCTGGGAGCACTAGTGAGAGGTGGTGAAGGGGTCGGCTAACCAGATCCATTTTTTAAGAGAGCACATTAAAGGGGCTTAAAGATCCTAGATGACTCCCCCCATCCTTAAAGTTACCTAGGAGGGCCCAGTGGGGGTCGCTAGCCCTGGGAGCCCTGGCGAGGCGTGAACCCCCTCTTCCTGCCCCTCAGCCTCTACCCCAGCTTCCCCGAATACATTATTCTGTTCCCTTCCCAGAACATGTTATCTGTCCCTGACGTCTGTCCCTGGGGAGCAGTGGGGGATTAAAGAACCCACTCAGCTGGGTTCCACTGAAACCAGCAATCAAGAATTCGAATTTATTACTTCTCTCCCACCCACTATTCCTACCACCCCTAGCTCTTTCCAGACAGTAGGGATTTTTTCCGGAACCAAAGTTTTCTCCCCAGTCAAGCCCCCAGAACACGCTTTGCCTGCAATGGATGTGGTCAGAGTGGGAGGGGGTGACGCGGCCGGGAGCCCCCATTAGAACGGCAGAAGACCCCCTTCCTGGAACCTGTGGAAATGGTCTGTGGGGGAAACCTAAGGATTTGAATGAGATCGCTCTTGCCGTTTTAGGAAGTCCCCAGGAAGCATCAGCCGGGCGCGCCCAAAGCCGACGAGCCCCTCAAGACCGTGCAGGAGAAGAAAAAGTTCCGGCACCGGCCGGAGCCGCTCTTCATCCCGCCGCCGCCCTCCTACACCCCGAACCCCGCCGCCTCCTACTCCGGCGCCACCCTCTACCAGAGCCAGCTGCGCTCCCCGCGCGTCCTGGGGGACCACCTGCTCCTGGACCCCACCCACGAGCTGCCCCCCTACACGCCCCCGCCCATGCTGAGCCCGGTGCGCCAGGGCTCGGGGCTCTTCAGCAGTGTCCTCATCTCCGGGCACGGCCCTGGCGCCCACCCCCAGCTGCCCCTGACGCCCCTGACGCCCACGCCGCGCGTGCTCCTGTGCCGCTCCAGTGAGTGCCCCTTTCAGTCGCCTCAGGGGCCCCGGGGATTCACTCCTGTCTGTGCCGGGTACTGCCCCGGGAGGACTCACTTCCTTTAGTTTTCTCATTTGTCCCACAGACTTTTGCGGAGTATCTGCTGTATGTACCAGACACTGTGCTAGGTGCTAAAAAAAGACCTAGAGTAAGACACAGGCTTTATCCTCAAGGAAATCCCAGTCTAATTGGGGAGCCAAACGCATGAGTGATCACTACAGTCTCTTCGGGATAAGGAAACAGTTGAAGTGTGCACCCACTGCCCAAGACTGTGCCCCGGATGACTGTGCAAATAGAATTGGGTGTTACATGCAAGAGCAAGGCTTGACGTTTTAGCGTGCTTTATAAAAATCAACTGTCGGAGACCAGTAGCAGGACCTCTTTCTGCAGCCAGAATGTTGGCGTAGATACCATAAAGCTTAGCAGACACATGTGGCAGCAGGCTTCTCACTCCGTGTGAGAAATGGGCAACCCTAAGCCGTTTAGCACCACACTCCATCTAGCTCCCTGAGGTCTGTCGGGGGTACCTCCGGCATGGGTCGTGTAGGAAAGGACCCCTGTCGTAACTGGTTAGGTAACTGCTTATTTGCTTCAGTTTCTTCAACACCCCTTCCCTGTTGACCAGTGACCTCTGGTTTTTGTATTTCAGATAGCATTGATGGCAGCAATGTGACAGTCACCCCAGGGCCTGGAGAGCAGACCGTGGATGTCGAACCGTAAGGAAAAGCTCCTTGAGGAGTGTAGTTAGTACTTCTCTGGTCAGAGAGTACACTGAGAGGGAAGTTTGAGGAATCCTGGCTATTTCTTGAATGCTGTTGTTTCCCTATACAGTAGTTGCCAGTATTTCAAGGGCTTTGTCAAAGACTAAATGCATGGTAAAAGCATGAAGCCCGGTATTCAAAGAACCAGTGTCCCCATCTCTGGCTCCACAGATCAGCCTGGTTGTAGCCATGTGCTTTCACATCCCCAGTCTCTCTTGGGGTACCCAACTCTCTAAGAGGCACCTTCTGAGTGTCCTCACTTTCCCCACCCCTATCTCAGATTCTTGGCCAGTCTCCATTCGGCCTGTTAAGTACTTGAGTTATGCAGTGGGATGTATTACGGAAGGGAAAGGTGGTTATTTTCATGGGTGAGCCCAGAAAAGAGGCCAGGTGGTAGAGTGATGAGCAGATTCAGTCAGGAATCAGAAAACCTGAGTTCTGATACTATTTTGTTATCTGATCTTGATTGAGTTAACCTAGGCTTTAGTTGATTCATAATACATGGGAATAATTATGACTGCCTTGCTTGCATCACAGATCTTAGTAAGGTTCAAATCAGATAATCTATGTGAAAGTGGTCTGAAAGAGATAAAAAAATCAAATAAATGCTTTGTATTTGTCCCCTTTTTTTCTGTCTAAATGGTGCCATCGGCCATGCTCTGGGCAGCTATTCTCTTAGAATTGGCCACCCTCCCTCTCCCAGTTACTGGGAGCTATATAAAGTCCCAGGCAGACTGCTCCCTTGCTCCCCAGACATCCCTCTCCAATCTTAAAGCTGTTCCTTATCCCAGTGATAAAAGCCATGCCTGGCATCTTAGGGTCACACTATGAGGAAATGCCCTACATTCTTTTTGCAGAAGGAACTGGTTTCCCTCTTTTTCAAGTTCCTGACCATTGCCCTTGGCCTGGGCCATCAAATTGAAGACCATACAGTTATTTTTCTTCTTGTCATTAAAGACGCATCAACATTGGCTTGAGATTCCAAGCGGAGATCCCAGAACTCCAGGATATCTCTGCCCTTGCCCAGGACACACACAAGGCCACATTAGTATGGAAGCCCTGGCCAGAGCTGGAAAACCACGACCTCCAGCAAAGAGGTACAGGCATGTGGGAAGAGCGAGGTGGGAAAGGCTTGATTATCTCACTGGGATTACTGGTTCCGGGTTTGGTGTGTTTTTCCGTGATACTGAGCTCTCTCTGATGCAGTGGCTTTTCCTTGTTCCCAACAGTGGAGAATCTTCTGAATTTGTGCTGTTCAAGTGC
>RJWJ010041754.1:0-13326 GCA_004363605.1 Indri indri | reverse complement strand
GCATGTCCTCACCTTCTGCCTGCCAAATTCCTCTAGAATCCAGGACCCTGCAGCCCGGCTGCCAGCTCCAGGGTCTCCTCACACACGTGGGCTTCCACTCAGGGCCTCCGTACAGCACATACATGACCAGGGACAGCCTGAGTCCTGGGCCCACTCCCAGCCCCCAAATGACAGCACCCTCACCAAGTCACCTTCTGCTCATCAACTAGGGCCGGACACACGGCCTGCAGAGGCGGCAGTCAGGGCCGTCGGCCCCAAAGGATGGCGCTGTCTCATCCACGTGGTGCCCCAGCCCCTCGCACACCCAGGTGGCCCCAGGAAAGAGGCCAGCAGTGGAGGAGCCTGAGGTGCTGAGAAGTCTGGCCACTGCCACCTGGGACACACTCTGGGGAGGCCAGGAGAGAGACGGTGGCCGGCAACCTCTAGGAAGCAGGAGCCCTGTGCTCACACTGGTCAGCTCACTCCATCTTCACGCCCTCCCTGGGTGGGCTCCTACCTCGGCCCCCCGAGCTCAGCGGGCAGGACCCTGGCTGACCTTCAGTGTGCTTGGCTGGGCCCACGGCAAGGCCACACAGAGCCAGCTCTGGCCTGGGGAGGCTGTGGGTGGAAAGAGAGGGGAGGGCGTGGAGGCCAACTCGGCTCCCAGGGATGGGGTCTGGGCTGAGCCCCAGACAGACACTCTCCACATTTCCTGCATTCCCACCTGGCCCGTGCCAGCCCCGCTGATCTGCAGGGCTTCTGCTGGTCACTGTGCCCCACGGTACGTGCCAGGGCCAGCCCAGGGCTTCCACGAGGATCGCCTGAGCACTCTGGGCAGCGGGGCCTCAGCCCACGCAGTCTCTGTGGCCAGGGTTTAGCCATCTCTCTCCCTGCTTTCTCTATGGGGGGCACACCTGAGCCTCCCCAGCCCCTGGCCAGTGCCCCTCCAGGCACGCGCCCAGTTGAAACTCCTGGGCCCTGATGCCAGCCTCCTGGGACACGGCCCGACTCTAAGCATCTTTCCACATTTCTGTTCACGGAATTTTGTTCCCAGAGGCAACCCTTGGGCCCAGGAGCCTCTCCTAGGGCTGAGGGCAAGAGGGAATAGAACCTGCCCAGTGACTTTCCCCCAGCCCTAGGCTGACTGCAGCAGGAGATATTTCAGTGAGACTTCAGGATGAACTCCCAGCTCCTGGTCACATGATCTGCCCATCCATGTCGGGTGCTTGCTAGGAGCGAATACATGGGACTGTCCTCCCGGTAAAGGGCTGGGGCCCTGGAGGCTACATGCATCTCCTGGGCTGCCCTGGGAACAAGAGTGTCTGAGGGTGGTCTGTGCCGGGAAGGAGGCAAGAGATTGGGGGACTTGGACCCCCAGAGGCAGGGGCGCGGAGCAGGAAGAACGCGTCTTCCCTGGCCTTCAGCACCCCACCCCCACCCCAAGCCGTGCAATGCTGCAACACTGCAGACACCGCTCCACATCCTGCCACCCCTCCTCCATCCTGGAGTCCCCCAGCCCCTCACTGCAGCACCTCCGCCGACTCCGCCCACAGAACCGGGACACCCTGCAGCAGGGAGTCGGGAGGCAAGTTCTCCCAGAAGGGATGACCTGGGGGGCTGGGCCTATTGTTGCCCCCTCCAGGCTGGACTATTAGGTACCCCGCACCTGGCGTGCTCGCCATCCCAGGTGGGCAGATAGACCTGGGAGGAGGGGCGCAGGCAGCCTGGCTGTGCCAGCCCCTCCCCCAGCATCACGGCTGCCTCCGCAGCAGGCAGAGGGATGGCCTTTATTCCGCGGGGCCAGCTGAGCACCCCGGGGCGGGGGTGCCAGGCGACCTGGCCCGACGGAGGATGGATCTGCACCCTCCGCTTTCCTGGGTCTCCCACGGGCCAAAGGCCGTCCCTCCTGTCTCCCCGACCGGCTCAGTGCCAGGGACGAGCTTCTCCGGCTCCGGCCCCATCGAGGGTGCTGCAGGGGGTGTCTGGGGCTCGGGCGGATCCAGGCTGGATCTCCGTGGCCCTTCTGGGTCCCTGATTTTTGTCCTCTGCCTCCATACGAAGGAGTTGCGGGGAGAAGGCTGCACGGCGGCCACCGGGTGTGGGCTGCACCGGGTCCGCTGGGCGCTGCGGGAGGGAAAGGGCTTCCCGGGCCTGGCGTCCCAGGAGCCCGTCAGGGGCGGCCGCCTCCTCCCGGGGCGCCCCCCGGGCCGCGCCGCGAAGCCCTCCCGCCGGCGACCGCGGCGCCCCCGCCCGCCCCGCGCCTCGGCTCACCGCGCTCGCGCTCGCGTCCGGGGCGCTCCGGGGACCCGCGCCGCGCTCAGGGCGCCCGCTCCGCCGCGCAGCCCATCGGCCCGGCGGGGGCCCGCGCAGCCGGGGCAGGGGCCGGGGGAGCGCGCGGGTCGCGTCGCCGTCGCCGCCGTCGCCGCCGCCGCCGCGGGGAGCGCTCGCTCGGTCCGGGGCGCGCGCACTGCGGGCGGGCACGCGCGCTCGCGGCGCGCATCCCAGCCCCGCGGCTCGGCGGGCGCGGCCGGGCGGCTCCGGCGCGGATGGGCTTGGGCTCGGCGTCCAGGCGTCCGGCGGGGCGGGGGCGGCGGAGCCGGCTCGGCCACCGCGCTCGGCCGCGAGTGACAGGCCCGGGGCGGAGGGCGGGGCCGCCGGCGGGGATGAGGTCATGCCGGGCGAAAAAAGCCCCTGACGTCACCTGCAGCCAATCAGCGCGCGCGGCTCGGGGGCAGGTGACGTCAGCGGAGCCGGAGCTGCGGGCGGAGATTAGAGGCGGCGGCTGCGGGGGGCGGGGGGCGGGTCTCGCCGCCGCCCTGCGCCCTGGCCCCGAGCCCTTGCCCCGGACCGGCTCTTAAAGGAACCACACGGCGCCGCGTCCCGTGCCCAGGACCCGGCGGGCCGGCGGCCGTGCTCCGGGACTCCGCCTCCAGGAAGCCTTCCTGGCCGCAGGGCCCTGCGTCACCCGGGACCCCCCTGCCTCGCCGCACCCAGAGCCCCAACGGTCCTGCCGGCCCGGCCTGGGGTCCTTGCTCGCCCGCCGGCTCCCTCTCTCCGCGCCTTTGTTCGCGCGGGGCCGCCCGCGGAGAGCCTGACCTGCAGCATCCGCGCTCGCCCGCTGCAAGACCCCGGCGGTGGGAGCCCCGATCTCCACTTGGGAGCAAACAGAAGCTCAGAGGCGACACGGTTTGCCTCAGGTCACACATCTCTTGAACCCTGGGGGTCCCCAGAACCCGCGGACGTCTCCGGCGCGGCGCTGGCCCCAGCCCCCATGCCAGGACGGAGGCACGAGACGGGGCACTTGGACCCCCAGAGGCCCTCGACGCTTCCAGTGAAGAGGCCCCCGCGCCCACCCTGACGCCCCCAGTCCAGGCGGTCCAGTGTCCGCCCCCGACGACCACTGTGGGAACACAACCGCCTGGCGACGGACGCCGGGAGTCCAGGGCAGGAGGAAAACGTAGGTAATTACTCCCTGGGCACGTGTCGCCAGAAGCATACGGGGCGGACGCGCTGGAGCAGGGGGCAGCCAGACCACCCCGGGGGTGACCGCGGGCAGGGGCCGGTTGAGGAGGCAGCCCTGGTGCAGGGGGCTCCAGGCAGGGGGACACGGCAACTCAGGCGGGGAGGCCTGGGCCTTCCCCTTGGGGGGCCGAGGTGGGAGGGGTGCGGCTCAGAGGACAGGTGTAGTCGCTGTCTGTTGAGTCATCAAATATTTCCCGGGCGCCTTTTGTTGGCCAGGCCTTGGCGTTGGACACTGAGGACACAGCCCTGAAGAAGGGGACAAAGATGAAGGGGCCTTCGTCTCTTCTTCAGGGCAGCCAAGGAGCCCTGGGAGACTTTGAAAGTAACTATTGTGCGGGTGTGCCTCACCCTCCCACTCCTCACTGCGCGGTGGAGAGTGGGGTGATCCACCTTCCATCCTGGGGTCCCCAGCCAGCCGGGGCCTGCCAGCGTCTCCCTGGGGAATGCAGCCGCTTCCTGGGGAGAGGGGCCTGGGAGGCCGCCCTCAACAGAGGCCGGTTGAATGGAGGGTCACAGTGAAGCAGGCTCGCCCTCCGACGAGGGTCTGCACTCAGGCCGGGGCAGCAGAGGCTGGGCAGGCTCCGGGCTCCGTCTCCCATGCCGGGTCTCCCTCCCAGGCTGTGCTGCCTTCTGCCTCCCAACTTCGCACACAGTTGGTGATTAGTAAGTGCCCCGTAGCTCTGATCCCTTGCTAGCCTGAGCCAGGGCAGTGTGCGTCTACGGGGTGGTGAGTGGTGGAGTTCCTGACTCAGGGCCAGCACACGGGATAAACAGACACCTGGGTGGGGAGCGGGGGCTGGGCTCAGGTCTTTCCTTTCCCTGCCCTGGGCTGGCCCTGACAGAGAGGGCTCTGGGGACAGGTGGCCCCGGCAGGAGGTGGACCCTGAGCTGGAGGGGTGGCTCGCAGGGATGCATGGCCAGGTCGGCCTCAGCCCTTCTTCGGCTTGGGCTCACTGATGTCTGAAAAGTGGGGAGGCTGTGCCCTGGGGAGGGGGCCAGGCAGCGAGTGGGGACCCCCAAGGAGGCAGCAACAGATCTGGGACCTGCAGGAGTGGGGTTGTCACTGTTAGAGAGAAGACTGTCACCTGGGGGGGTGTCACCTGGAGGAGATGCCTGACCTGGAGTGGGGTTGTCCCTGTTAGACAGAAGACTGTCACCTGGGGGGGTGTCACCTGGAGGAGATGCCTGACCTGGAGTGGGGTTGTCCCTGTTAGACAGAAGACTGTCACCTGGGGGGGTGTCACCTGGAGGAGATGCCTGACCTGGAGTGGGATAGTCCCTGTTAGAGGACTGCCACCTGGGGGGTGACACCTGGAGGGGATGCCTGACCTTGCCGTCCCAGCCAGGCCCAGGGTGAGCCCTGGGAGACAAGGAGGCAGAGGGTGTCGCCTGAGGGGCTCCTCTTCTGCCCAGCCAGGATGTGGTCTGCATCTGCAGGTGGCCTAGGGGTGCACACTGTCCCCTAAGAACTCTGGTCATACCCTGGGCAGTTCCTAGCCAGGCCTGAACAGTGGGCAGGTGGTGACCTTGAGGTGACCTCGAGGGATGGCACAGAGGTTTTCCTGGAAGGCCTGGACTGTCCCTGGGGAGGGGCGTGCCCTTGGGAGGGTGATTTCTCATGCACAGAAGCATGTAAAACCTTAAGTCCTGCCACGTACCAGGCTGGAGGGCTAGGGAGGTTGCCGCTCTACAGAGGACAGTGGCTTTCAGAGGCCGCTGGCTCTGCTGCCCCAGGCCCCCTCCGGTCAGTGCTAGGCTCCACCCCCTCACTCAGTAGGGGGCCGGCCAGGCGCCTGGCGTGGGGCTTATGACCCCGGAGCGGGTCAGCTCAGCGCCACCCTGCACAGATGTGCATGGGAATGGGGGACGCGACTTGGAGGGGCTGCCCGCTGAGCCCCGGCACCCACCCCGCGGTGACGGAGGATCCTGCGCGGTCGGGGAGGCGCCCAGGCCGCGGCGGGCCCAGCAGCCGGGCAGCTGCCGCACCTGTGGGCAGGTGGCTCGAGCGGGGCGGCTGGGCGGTCCGCGCGCGCCCTCTGCCGCCCGCAGGCCGCAGCGCAGGATTGGCCGCCGTCGCCGCCCGCTGCCGGGAGGACGTCCAGGGGTGTCCTGCAGCATCCTTTCTGTGCTGGAAGAAAAGTGAGGTTCATTTCTCTCGCTGATTCACATACAGTTGTTTCAGCTAATGACATGTACGAACATCTGTGCCACTGTATTTCCCTTTAAGTCAAGGCGTAGTTAATAACATGCCCATCTCAGGTGTTCAAGTAGATTTGTCTTCTGTTTATTTTTTATAAAAGTTATTATTGTTTTATTGTGGTAAAATACACATAACACAGAATTTACCATCTTAATCATTTTTTTTATGAGACAGAGTCTCGCTCTGTTGCCCAGGCTAGAGTGCCATGGCGTCAGCCTAGCTCACAGCAACCTCAAACTCCTGGGCTCAAGCGATTCTCCTGCCTCAGCCTCCCGAGTAGCTGGGACCACAGGCATGCGCCAGGCCTGGCTCTTATATGCTTTTAACACACATTTCAGATTATTTTCTTTCCTAGTTTATTATTATGGTGTTTTATAAGTTACGAATGTACCTAGAGAACAATATAACAAATGTTTAGCTGCTAGACCCAGCAATGTCAACATTTTTCCCTTTTTGTTGCAGATTAGAAAAACAGCAGGTGAAGCCCTTGGTCCCTCTTGTATGCCTCTTTCCAGAGGCAGCTGCTACTCAGGTTTGTGGCTGTCTTCCTGGTGCCGTCTTCACTGCTTTATTGCAATATGGAAGTCTCCAAGTACAACAGATAGCTTTATTTTTGTGCTTTCAAATACATACGGGTATCAGTGTAACTATTCTTTTCCAGTTTGCTTTTTTTCACTGTCCAACCTGTTTATCCTTTAAAATGAATGTTTTTAAAAATGAGACAGGATCTTGCTACATTGCCCAGGCTGGTCTCAAACTCCTCTCAAGCAGTCCTCCCGCCTCAGCCTCCCAAGTAGCTGGGATCACAGGCGTGCAGCATGGTGCTGGCCTGTCTGTCCTTTTGATGCCAATGAGCTAGTGCTTCCATTTTACCTGCTTTATAGGTCTCTGTTGTATGAATAGACTTTATTTAGCCACTGATGGCTACTCAGTTGGCAATTTTTGCCACATGGAGCAGTGCTGCAATGAGAATTCTAGCTGCTATCTCCCCGCTGCCTGACCAGCTGCTTCCACATTGCACAGGAGAGGGTTGGACATGCAGAGTCTCAGACACCGCCCCAAGCCTGCTGAGTCAGAATCAGGAGATTTGTATGTATACCCAATTTTTAATTTTCCTTTTTGCATAATTTTGTTTAATTTTTAAAATTATTATACAACAAAATTGAAGTTTTGTTGACATTTAAAAAATTATGGCAAAATATACATAAAAGTTACCACTTTAACCATTTTTAAGTGTACACTTCTGTGGCATTAAGCACATTCCCAATGTCATGCAGCCGTCACCACCAACCGTCGCCAGAACTTTTTCATCTTCCCAAACTGAAACGCTGCCCCCATTAAATACCGACTCCCATCCCCTCCCCAGCCCCCGGCACCCACCACTCCACTTTCTGTCCCCGTGGATTTGACGACGCAGGGACCTCATGTAACCACTTACATGAATCAGACAGGACCTGTCCTTTCGTGTCTGGCTGGTTTCACTGAGCATGATGTCCTTGAGGTTCACCCACGTTGTGATGGGTTAGAATTTCCTTCCCTTTTAAGGCTGAATCATATTCCATTGTGTGGACAGACCACATTTGTCTACCCATGCATCCGCCTGTGGACACTCGGGCTGTCTCATTTTTTGGCTGTTGGGAGTAATGCTACAAGGAACACTCGTGTGTACATATCCATTTGAGTCCCTGCGTCCCAGTCTTTCGGGAATGTATCCAGGATTGGAACTGCTGGGTCATTGGAAACTCCGTGCTCGCCTTTTATGGAACCACCAAACTGCTCTCCTCAGTGGCTGCACCATCGTGCATTCCTGCCACCCATTTGTGAGGGCTCTAATTTCTTGACATCCTTGCCAAAATTGATTTTTTGGGGTGTCCGGTTCTGTGGATTTTAGCGCACATGTAGATCCACACACCATCATTGTGACCAGGACACAGGACGGTTCCCCCGCCGCAGAAACCTGTGGTCAGCTTCCTTCCACCCCCAGCCCCAGCAACTAGTCTGTTCTCCATCTCGACAGTTTAGCCTTTTTGAGGACATCCTAAGAGGCAGGGTGTGGTGGCTCACGAGTATAATCCAAGCACTGTGGGAGGCTGAGGCAGGAGGATCGTTTGAGCTCAGGAGTTTGAGGTTGCTGTGAGCTAGGCTGACGCCACGGCACTCTAGCCCGGGCAACAGAGTGAGACTCTGTCTCAAAAAAAATAAAGAAGAGAACACCCTAAGAACAGCATCAGACAGTGCGTGGGCTTCTGAGACAGTGACGTTTCTGTAACCGTTACAATCACAGCCTCACCACCGCTTTTGTTCTCATTGATCCGCGACCCTAATTTTCTTCCTGCTGTTCCACCCCACTGTGCTCCCCATTCCGATCTCCTGCCTCATGGCCACACCACTGCACTCCAGCCCGGGCAAGAGTGAGACCCTGTCTTAGAAAAAAAAATGCAGAATTTCAGGCCCCACCCCAAAACTGCTCAGTTTTAAAAATGATTTTTAAAAAATTATTATACACCAAAATTGACTTTTTTGACATTTTAAAAACTGTAGTAAAATAAAAAGTACGACATATATTTATTTTTTCAAAATTCCGGAGACCGGAAGTCTAAGACCAAGGTGCCAGAGATTCAGTTTCTGGCGAGGGCTCCCCGGGCTTGCAGGCCGTGGCCTGCGCACTGCGAGCCCCTGTGGCCTCTCCGTGGTGCGTGCACAGGGAGAGTGAGGACGCGCCCAGGGCCTCTTCTTACAAGGACATGACTCCCAGCCTCACCTTGAGCTCTTACTCAGCGATAATCCCTTCCTAAGAGGCCCCATCTCTAAATATAGCCACAGTGGCGGTTATCACTTCAACATACAAATTTTGGGGAACATAAACATTCCCTAACAAACATGGAATGTCTCTTTATTTAGGGCTTCCTCAATTTCTTTCTGTTTCGTCATTTGCAGAGTATTAGTTTTGTACTTCCAATCCTTTTGCCGTTCATAAGCGTGATGACTGGCTTTCACGCACACGCGTGAGATGTGCCTCCCTCAATCCTTGCTGTCGGCACACAACTCGTCTGATGCGAAGGAAAAAAAATAGTTTTGTACTTCTTTTGTTAAATTTATTCCTAAGTATTTTGGTTTTTGAACTACTGCATGTGAAACTGGTTTCTTTTTTTTTTTTGAGACAGAGTCTCACTCTCTTGCCTGGGGCGAGTGCCATGGCGTCAGCCTAGCTCACAGCAACCTCAAACTCCTGGGCTCGAGCAATCCTACTGTCTCAGCCTCCCGAGTAGCTGGGACTACAGGCATGTGCCAGCATGCCCGGCTAATTTTTTCTATATATATTTTTAGCTGTCCAATTAATTTCTTTCTATTTTTGGTAGAGACGGGGTCTTGCTCTTGCTCAGGCTGGTCTCGAACTCCTGAGCTCAGGAGGATCCGCCCGGCCCGGCCTCCCAGAGTGCTAGGATTACAGGCGTGAGCCACCGCGCCCGGCCTGAAACTGGTTTCTTAATTTTATTTTCAGATTGTTTTGTGCAAGTGAATAGAAATGCAATTGATTTTTGCATATTGATTTTGCATTCTGAAAACTTGCTGGATTCATTTATTAGTTCTACTATCTATAAAACATTAATAACTCTTACAAACTGACAAATAAAAAACAATCAGGTCAAAAAACAGGCAATTCACTGAGGAGCAAATGGAAATGTCCAATAAAAAATTTGAAAAGTAGAATGAATTTAGTGGTAGTCAGATAAATTCAAATTAAAGTAACAGTGATCTATTTCATACCCACCAGATTGGCAAAAGTTAACAGAAATGTTAGCAGCTATTGCTGGTGAAATTGGGAGAAAAGGGTATTCTTAAACGCTGTTCTTTGGAATGTAATTTTTTTACAGTATTTTTGGAAAACAGCATTAGGTAATATCAATACAATTAGCCTTGAAATTACTGAAGATAAAAGCAAATGTAAACATATATATGTATGTGTATGATAGGTTGTTTGCAGTGGCAAAAAAAAAAAAAACGCTAACAGATTGGAAACCAACCCTAAAAGGTAACACTTACTACAAGATTAGACTAAAGCCGTAAGGTTGACTTGGAGAAGCTTCCTGAAGGCTTTAGTCAGAGTGAAATGTGACGCAGAGATGAGCATAGTGGGGGTCTATCTCGGCAACAAACATACAGATGACATTTCACACGTTCTGACCGTGCTCTGAGAGCGGCTGGGATGGTGGCGGGTCGGGAGGGAGGGCAGGAGGGAGTAGAAAGAAATGACAATGTGGAAATGAGTGTAGACTGTATTGCACAGTCCTGCCTACGGAAGAAGTTTACGCGTGTGCGTGCGTGTGTTTGCGTGTGCGTAAAGCAGCACAGAGCTACGCCCACGGCCACTTCCTAGGAGAGGTGTCTGTGATACCCGTTTTAGTGAAAGAAATTGAGTTGCAAAGAAATGTGGGTAGTGAAATTCTAACTGGTAAAAACGCCCCCACCCCCCGCCGTGTAGGTGCTGGTGTACATTGTGTGAGGGGCAGGCAGGGGTGCACCCCAGACCCTTCTGCGTGGGGCTGCTGGGACCAGGGTTGGTCCCGGGTGACTGGCTTTTGATGATTCCATGTATGTCTACATTGTAAAATAACCACCACGGTCAAGACAGTCCAGATACCCACCATTTCACATGGTTCTTTGTGCGTGTGTAGTGAGAACACTTAGGATCTACCCTCTTAGCAATTTCAGGTATACGATAAATTCCGTATTTGTTACCTGTAGTCACTTGGCTGTACATTGGATCTCCAGAACTTATGCATCTTGCAAGACTGAAATTTCGTACCTTTGACCAGCGTTTCCTCATCTCCCCCTCCCCCAGCCCCGGTAACCACCATCCCACTCTCCGCTGCCGTGAGCTTCGCCCTGCGGATCCCACATCTCTGTGGAATACGCTACTTGTCTTTCTGTGTCTGGCTTCTTCCATTCAACGTAATGTTTTCCATACCCCCCATGTTGTTGCAAATGACAGGATTTCCTTCTTTTTTAAGGCTCAATAATATTCCACCGTGTGTGTGTGTGTGTGTGTGTGTGTGTGTGTGTGTGTGCGTGTACCACATTTTCTTTTTTAAAAAAAGTCAAATACACAGATGCACACAGTGGAGTAGTGGTTACCAGCAGCTGGGGGGAGGAAGGAAACAGGGAGACGCGGGTCAGGGGCTTGTGTTTACGCAGGACTGTCAGTCTAGGGCCCACGGCCGGAGCCGCAGCCCCGGGGACAGCCGCAGCAGCCCATGGTTCTGGTGGGCTGAGGGAGGAGCGGGTGAGAGGCGCAGGTTGGAGCCTCCTGAGCCCGCGCCCTTTCTACCCCTGCCCAGGGTCAGGCTGATTAAATGTTGACCTCATGATTCCTGTCTGTGCCTTTTCTGCAGGGTCACAGAGTGTGAGTGTGAAGTTTTGCGTGATGATGTAAATGTGTCGCTGTGGGTGTGAGTGTGTGTCACCGTGAGAGTGCTCTTCCTGTCCACAGCCTCCCTTGGCTCTAACATCTTCTTTCTCATGTTCTAAATCTGGCCTCTTTCCAGCTCGTTAGCTTGTTATTAATACTAACACGGCGGATTCCATCGGCTCGTCTTCGGCGCGGAGCCTGCCCCGCACCCCTGGAATAACCTTCGCTCAGTCACGAGGCGCACGGGTTCCCACGGGTGCTGACACGCGTGCGCGCTGGCGGTCACGTGTATCGGCAGGTGGCAACTCCAGGGATCTAGCGGAGTCTAAACCACTCAGAAAAAGAAGAAACAAGCAAGCGGGTTCCAAGACCTGAGCCGGAGACTCAGCGTGAAGGTTCAGGAGTCCGGACGGGGGTGTGGCGAGACGACCAGCAGGGCGGGCGCAGACCCTGGGCCTGTGTTCGGACGTCTCGGCAACAGCGAGCGGCGCCAGAGCGTGGGACGTGCGTGGAGAGCGCGGACGCGAGCCCGGCCCGAGGAGGGAGTGCGGGTCTCCCTGCAGGACTCCTGCGCAGGCGTACAAAGAGCTCTTAGGACTGGGCTCCCGAGTCTTCCGAAGTCACTCGGTGCTGAGCTCCGGGCGGACTCGGGAGACGCCTCCCAGCCGGCATTCCTGCCCCTGGGCACAGGTACCCAAAGTCCCAGGCCAGCCCAGTCCTCAGCCCGCAAACCGTTGCCTCCCCGCACCTGCACCCACAGAGCAGGCCCTGGGGTCCTCCTGGGACAGGGCCCCTCCTTCAGGAGGAGGAAAGAAAAAAATGATAAAAAGAAAAATGAATTTACTGGTGGTCCTTCAAGCCTTTCTGTCAAATGACCCAATTTCAGGTTAACCCCAGCAGCGGCTACGGCAGCATCACGTCCCATCCCAATCCCAAGGGAGTCTGCGCCTCTGGAGGTGAGAAGCAGCATCCAACCGCTCAGAAAACCATCGAGTTGCGTTAAACTCTGTTGCGTTAGAAACGCTCACAGGCACACCTTGGAGATATTGTGGGTCTGGTTCCAGACCGCTGCAATAAAGCAAATATTGCTATAATGTGAGTCACGAATTTTTGGGTTTTCTGGTGCATATAAAAGTTATGTTGAGGCCGGGCACAGTGGCTCAGGCCTGTAGTCCTAGCGCTCTGGGAGGCCGAGGCAGGAGGACCCTGTGAGCCCAGGAGTTGGAGGTTGCAGTGAGTTATGGTTGTGCCACTGCCCTCTACCCAGGGTGACAGAGCGAGACTGTCTCAAAAAAAGAAAAAAGTTATTTTGACACTATAGTCTATTAAGTGTGCAACAGCGTATGTCTAAAAAATAGTGCACATACCTTAAATAAAAAATACTTTTATTGCTAAAAAAAGTTAACAATCATCTGAGCCTTCAGTGAGTCGTAATCTTTTTGCTGATGGAAGGTCTTGTGTCAGCGTTGGAAGCAGCTGACAGTTCGACAGGGTGGTGGTTGCTGAAGGCTGGAGTGCCTGTGGCAATTTCTTTTTCCTCCCTCCCTCCCTTCCTTCTTTTTTGACAGAGTCTCACCCAGGCCAGAATGCAGTGGTGTCATCGGGCTCTAGTGATCCTCCCGCCTCGGCCTCCCAGAGTGCTGGGATTACAGGCCTGAGCCCCCGCGCCCAGCCTGTGGCAATTTCTTAAAATAAGACGACAGTGTGAGAGTCTCCAGACCCGCCTGGGAACAACAGTGAAGTCTGCCATGGCGACCGATTCTTCCTTTTATGAGAGATTTCTCTGTAGCATGCGATGCTGTTTGACAGCGTTTTACCCACAGCAGAGCTGCTTTCAGAGTTGACGCCAGCCTCTCAAACCCTGCTGCTGCTCATGGACTGGTCTAAATCCTTTCCTGTCACTTCCACGATGCTCGCGGCACCGTCCCCAGGAGGCGATTCCTTCTCCAGAAACCACTCTTTGCCCATCTGTCAGAAGCACTCCTCGGCTGTTCAGGTTTTATCCTGAGATCGCAGCGATTCAGCCCCATCTCAGGCTCCACCTCTAAGTCTGCTTCTCTCACCGTTCCCACGTCCGCAGTGACCTCCGCCACTGACGTCAGGAACCCCTTGCCGTCATCCGCGAGGGCTGGAATCGACTTCTTCCAGACTCCTGTTAATTTCAACATTTTTCACCTCCCAAATCACGAATGTTCTTAATGGCACCTAGAAGGGC
>RJWJ010041753.1:0-13365 GCA_004363605.1 Indri indri | reverse complement strand
GTAGTCCCAGCTACTCGGGAGGCTGAGGCAGGAGAATCGCTTGAGCCCAGGAGTTTGAGGTTGCTGTGAGCTAGCCTGATGCCATGGCACTCTAGCCCAGGCAACACAGTGAGACTCTGTCTCAAAAAAAAAAAGAAAGAAAGAAATAGGCTCATTAGGAAATCATCAGGAATCTGTTACCTTCAATCTTCTAACAGAAGCAATACCATGAGCAGTATGTATCAGAATCTACATTATTAAGCCCTGCTTTTTAAAACAGACTTAAATTGATCTGTGAGTAGCTTCCTCTGATTCTATAAAAGCTGATGTTTTTTCACTTTGGCAAAATGTCCTTGGTTTCCCAGCCATCTGAAAATGGCAATCAAGATGGCCAGTTCTCAAACACAAAAATGTCAGGTTTAACTTTATATTTGAATGGTTTATGAGTGCAGAAGCTAGTTATACCCATAAGATAGCCACAGCAAACTGTTGTGAACTTTCATAGAACACCGACATCTATTTGGAGTTTCTAAGAGGCCTTCCCACAGATATCAGCTACTTCAACATCCCAATCTTGACATTCTAGTTGCATGTACATTTAAACTCTTGGGTAGAGATAAGAATTAAAGGATAATTCATCAGTTTTTAGTATTAGTTTTCCATATGGAACTGAGTAGGAAAAGACTATTAATTAAATCAATGGCTATGGCTTTTTGATTAAAAATGAGTGAAATTCTCCAGAGCCTCTCCTATCAGCCCCCACTGTACAATATTGTAGGAAATGAGTAATATGACCAACTTTCTTTATTCTCTGTGATTTTCAATCACAAAGTTTAAGTTTTACATAAGGAAATATTCTTAATTACAATGCTGCACATTAGCATAACTATTTCATGTTCTCATGATTATTGTATTAACTGAAGAGTGAGTTGCTTGTGTAAGGGTCAGAAGACCATCCTGTCAAGAACCAGTAAATAATTGGATACCTATAATATAACAAACAGTGAATATGATATAACAAAAAGTGAACAAAGTGTTGCTGAGAGGCAATAAATTGATAATTGGCACATTTTAACCCTTTTACTATTTATCTTCCATATGCACCGTTATACACAAATTGAAACTCCTGAATATCTACAAAAACTACATTTACACCAAACAAGATACAGCTGTCTTATAGTTCTCATACTTTCTCCTAAATTAGGCAACCCAAAGTTCCAACAGTCATCATATCTATCCATGGCTGGGTAATAAAGTAGATATATATTTAGTTTTATAAGAAACTGCCAGAACTTTTTCCAAGTGATCATATGATTTTACACTCCCTCCAACAATGCATGAGAGTTCCAGCTGTTCTGTATTATCCTCACCAACATTTGATGCTGTCTTCCAATGTATTATAACCCAAATACAAATATGTGTTGATTTTAATGCCTATGCTTAGCTTCAGAACAAGGACTCAATAAACAGAAATGAAAGTAACAGTGGGTTTCATTATACACCCTATGCACAGCCTGGTCCTCTTGAAACACCTTACTGTATTTCCCCAGTTTACCATATGGAGAAATGACAGCCAGAGATACATGTAGTGTGGAAATCAATGAGGATTTGTTGCTACAACTAGAAAGCCACAGTCTCTTGGTATGCACACTCTGTAGCCTAAAGCCCGAGAGATTATGTAACTTCATTTTATATATTAAATTCCTTTGTAATAAAGTGACAGTCTGTAGTATTAATTTTTCTATATTTCTGTCTTCTGTCAGGTACTGACAGCTTTTAAGGATATACAAAAGGAGGTGAGATTAAATTCTGATTCTCTGAATTTCCTGACCTCATCACCTGCACTTGATCTCATTTTTTCCTTACCCTATTGAGATGTAGACTCTGACCAAGATTTCAGCTTCATTTATTATCTAGTAATTATCTAGTAATTTCTCCCTTTAAAGAAGAGTAACTTATCAGTTCAGGCAACTAAGGCAAGAAGATGCCTAACAACTCCCTTGAGGTAATGTGATAATATAGAAAAAATTCTATCTACCAGAACAAGAATACTGTACGGAGTTGGTTGTATGACATGCCGATGAGTGGCTGAGTTGGGGGTAATCCCCTAGTGACATGGTAAACTGCCTTATTAGGTTGTTATTAACTGCAGGGAAGTGCAAATTAGAGACCAGGGTTAAGTTTCTTGGGTAAATAGAAACAAATTCTCTTTTTCTCCTCTTCCTCTGTGCAGCTTTCAGTCTTTTTTCTAAACACTGATCAAATACTTAAACAATGTAGTCAAGCATGTACCATATTATCCTGCCTTAGACACTGAGTTTTATATCATATTAGCCTGCTCAAGGTGCTGATGTGTCTTGGTCCTACCAAGCCCACTGTCACATCTTATTTTTTTTCCTCTTTGTTAGAGTGGAGAGCAACAGACACTATCTACACAATTACTTATTAACAGACTATTTATACAAGCCATAAACATAGGAAAACACATAACTTGGGACAAATACAAATATTCTAAAACCAGGACAAACAGGAAACTTCTGTACGGATTTCTTAACTTTTGCTCCTCTGAATAAAGATATTTATAATTTCATTAAAATTAGAATCTAAATATAATATGAACCTCCTGTAGTATTTTAGCAGCTCTCTTCCTGGTTGGGGAGGAATGATGGACAAAGGGATTGTTCAGCACTGAAAATGAACTTCCTCCATTTCCATATCTGGATCACTTTCGGCAGAACTGAGCCCCTTTCTATGGTCCAAGAAGCCATGTCACTGTATCCTGTTGCTGTGTTTGGGACTTACTCTAGTGAAAATTACGGCAGCCTTTGCCTCCACCCGGCTGTGAGTAAAAGGAGACACAAGACAGAGATCAGACACTTGATATTTTCACCCAAGTTTTGCCTCTGGGGTCAGGTGCCTTGATCCTGCCCAGAACTTTAGTCCCCCAGGCTACTGGGAGGAGGAGACTTATGCATAAGTGAGACATGTGTGTTGAATTCATCCTCTCAGGAGCTACACAAGAAATTAACAGTCTGTCTGACGCTCTCCTCTGGTGCTGCTTCATGGAGTCAATCCGACAAAATCCCTACCCTCACAGATCCCCCAGGCTGGTGCAGGCAAAACAAATACTTTAGGCACAGACATATATGGGAAATTTTGTACTTAAATACTGAGGTTCTTACCTCAGTAAAAAAGAATAAAGCTAAGCAAGAGACAGCAGGGAAAGGCGGAGTTAGAATGTGCTTTCTTCCTGATTAGGCAAACATAAGACCCAGCACTAGAGCATTCTGATGCAGAAAAACCATCTAGTTGGCTCATGTGAGCTCAGGGGGCCCAAAGTGTATCGTTGGCAGATATCACTCCGGGTGAGTAAGATGGATTTTTTAAAAGGTCCTTTGCAAGCACTTAAAGGTTCAGTACAGAGAACCACTGGAGACTCAATGAGGAGGGTAATAGGGCCCAGAAATGCACAGTAGAAAGTCCAGAAAGAATAAAATAAGTGACATCATGGTATGAGTAGTTATGACTAAAAGTAATGAATCATGTATCTCCTACCCCTAAAGAAGCCACAGCTTGCTTCTATTTATTTATTCATTTATTATTCAAAAAATATTTCTGGAGAATATGCTGTACACAGGGCATTATCTTAAGTGGTTGGTGTTAAAGATACAAAGACAATACAAATTCTGCTTTTGGGAAGCTTAGAATTTATTTCCATTCCAAGAAGTCCAGATTTCCCAAATAGACATCCCTACATTTGACCAAGTCTATAGCTGGTACACTGGAGGTCCAGAGGAAACCAGCCCCCTTAGTCTCTGACTCTTTGAAATCTCCTTATTTTTCAGCTGCAGGAAGATGCTCGGATTCGAGGTAAAAGAGCAGTATTCCAAGGTTTGGATAAGGAAACAAGGGAGGGTATTTGATAGGGAATAAGGAGGAGTTCATCCCAAAGTCTCATCTCAGGATCTTCCATTTGGCTTACAGCTGAAGTCCAGGTGCCCTTTTCCTTCCCCCTTCAACCAAGCTGGGAATTGGCTTTCCTTAAAGCCTTCCTTAAAGCACTGCTAGTCTCTCCTCTGTCCAGCATAGTTACCTTGTGTCTTAGTTTATGTGGGCTGCTATAACAGAATATCATAGATTGTGTGGCTTGTAAACAGCAGAAATTTATTTTCTAGAGGCTGGCATGTCCAAGAACAAGGTGCCAGCAGATTTGGTGTCTGGTGAGGGCCTCTTTCTGGATCACAAACAGCCATCTTTTTACTGTGTCCTAATATGGTGGAAAAAGCAAGGGAGTTCCCTGGGTTCTCTTTTTGTAAGGGCACTAATATCATTCATGAGGGCTATGCTCTTGTGACCTAATCACCTCCCAAAGGCCCCACATCTTAATATCATTGCATTGGGGATTAGGTTTCAATATATGAGTTTGGAGGGGATGCAAGCTTTCAGTCTATAGCACCCAGACAGGGATGGAAGGATCCCTTTCTCCCTTGGAATGGCTTTTGAGGGCCTGAGGACAGTCTCAGCCCTCAGTCAGACATGGCTCTCATCAGCAGAGGAGAGACAGCAAGCACAGAGAGGAGCAGCCTCCGGGGCTGGCATGGGGGTGGAATAGCAGGGAGGTCAGAGTGGAGTGATCATTCAGCGTGGTCAAGTTAACAGTTCTCAAATGCGTAGATGCGAATTCCAGTGTTTCGGGAAAATACTCAAAATACCCAGGCGGCTAGAGTTCCAGCATAAAAGCTGTGTTTAAAGCTCCTTCCTTCACTTATCCAAGGAAAAACTTACAAATTGGGGCTTTTCAAACTTTTGCATATTTACAAATCACTGGGTCCCATGTTAAAAAGCAAGTTCTTATTCAGTAGGCCTGGGGTGGGGAGGGACTTTCATACCCCATGGAAGAGGCGAGGAGACTTCAGCTGCGGGAACAAGAGGCAGGGAGGGCAGGAAATCTAAAGGAGAGTCTGACTGCTCCTGGGGTCTCTCTGGTATTGACCACTCTCTGCTTTTCTAACCCCTCCACAAAACAGTGTTCTTAAGAGTACAAATCTTCTTGGGGATCTTTAAATACAGAGAGTCCAGAGAAGTCCTCCTCTGATCTTTCTCCAAGCCTGGTCAATCACCTCCACTGCAGAATAAGGAACTATGGCCTGGCAGAATCCATTGTGAGATCCAAAGAATTATGAAATACTTTATGTGGATGTTGACCCCTAGAGGCCAAAAGTTCAAACAGGGCCAAGTGTATCTCTGCTTGGAGGAATGCTCTCCTTTATCCAAGGAAGCCTGATTTCCAAAGAGGTCACTGCAGGATCCTGGGAATAACCACTTGATTACTCAGCCTGTAAAAATGTGGATTTAAGATCTAACTACTGCTGCTGTTTTTCTGCTACCTGAAAGATTGGGGGTGGGGGGCAAGCAGAGGGTGAAATTCAGGGTAAAATGAAAATTCAAGTCTCCTTGTATCCATTGTCCATACAAAAAAGGGAGATAAGAAGTAAGAAACCAGGGACTTGTTCTGGTGGCAGTGCTCTGCAACTGAAGTATTTGGCTAACTCCTAAATTTCCAGCACTAGTTTAACAGAGCTCCAGTGGCCATGATTCACTATGCTTCACAGGTGGCCAGATGTCTGGTGCCACATTCTGCAACTGCCTCTCTGACAAGCCTGTTAGCTCCTCAGTGTCCCCACAAGTCTTGCCCCTCCTACTTTGACTGGCTGTACTCCAAACTAGGGATCTGAGCTTGGCAATTGGAGACATTTCCAGACCCCCGTAAAATAATGACCCCTTCCCGTGTCCACAGGGATGAGCAATTGCTCCTTGACGCCCATGTCATCTGCACCCAGGACTGGGTAAGTGGCCCTATTCTGATAGTCCGCAAGGGAGATGGTATCCACCTGGACATGGGTGTGGTGGCCAGGTTATAGCTTATCTCTGAGCCTTGAGCCTTCAGAATCCTGTACTTCCAATAGATGTCTCTTTTAAAGGGACAAGAGGTGGCCTCCGCATCATATCTACTGATGGTGAACTACAGACCAGGGCTTCCTCCTTCATCCTCAGCCCCATCAGAAATCCCTGGAATCTCAGGGCCAGTCCTGAACTTCACAGTAATGGACTTTGGGAAACTCTCTTAGTTCAGTTGAGGGAATAAGGGAACATAGAAAGAATGGCAGATAAGAAAGGAAAGCCATGAAGAAGAGGTAAAGAATAAGGGACTTAGAAAGTTATAAAGAAAATTAACAAAAGTTTGGGAGACCACTGTCCTAACATTGGGAGACGATGATTTCTTTTCCATAAGAACAAGATAAGGAGAAAAAAAATCAGGCTACCACACCAGAGATTTAATTTAGACATTGGGAATGACTTTCCAACAGCAACAACTGAGAAAGAGAGGACTGGGTAGCCAAGAAAGATGGTGGCACCATGCTCTAAGGAGGGCTTTAAAAATAAATACTTTTTTAAAAAATCAGTTTGACATATTTCAGATATGGTCCTGCCTGAACCAGGAAATGGAGAAGCTGAACTCCTCAGATCCCTATTTGAACAGAATTTGTCTTACATCTCAGAGAGCTGGCTCTTATGAAATAAAACCATTCTTTTTAAAGAAATAGATCGTTATGCTTCAACTTGCTCAGTGCTGAAACCATGGAAGGGATAACTGAAAGGTGACCTCATATTTACATAAATTATAAATGTAATTATTTACATATGAAGAGCACTTTTGATTGGTAAAAACCCTTTTGTATCTATGATCTTCCTTAATTTTAAGAGTCCTCTGAGGCAAGCAGCAGGAATTCTCCTGATGAAAACAGGCTCTGATAGGTTATGACACTTCATCTCCCAAAGCCCAGCAAGAGCTTTTTCCTGTAGGCCACGCAGGGAGTTGCAACCCCCAGAGCCAGTGATGCCCATTCCTGGTGGAGTGTGATAACAAAATCTCTAAGGACTGCGGTGGCCATGGAGGGAACCCAAAGGATAAGATCTCTTTCCCTCATACATCCAAACGTCTTCTTATTTGGTACAGAAGCATAAGGCCTCCTAATTTCTGGATGACCCCAAAGTTGAGAAGATCACAGCTCAGCACTGGAGACCAGCCATCAGGAGCCCCTGCCCACAACCTGAAGACACAGCTCTCTGGTCAATCAGCTTACTACCGTGGACCCTAACTCTATAATCAAGGAAGAAGGACTCCTCTGCTTTTGCCAGGTATTTCACCCAGGTGGCCTTTCCCCCAAGCTCCTGCCTATCTGCTGCAGTCATAACCCAGGCGTTATAGGTCCTCAACCCAATGTAGGAGAGCAGCAACCCACCAAGCAGGTGTGGTGCAGTGCAAGGGGCAATGGGGTGAGAGGGTGGACAGGTGAGGGAAGGGCTAGGCCCAGGTTCTTTTGGTCTCTGCAATTAAGACAAAGAGCCAAACAGAGTGCATCAGGTGTAGATAGTTCTGTACAGGGAGATGTTCAGGAATCAGGGAGAGACAACTGTGGGATAGAGAGAGGGAAAGGTGGAAAGTTTAAAAACACATTAATAAGTGTCAGGTCCATAATTCCTTTCTGGAAACTTACATTACTTTGCAGGCTTACTTCAGAATCAAGAGTCAAACATACTACATCCTTTATAGATTCCTTTGCCAGGGTTTTTTTAAAATAAACTACTTGAGTGTGCTACCCCCAGAGTCACTCCTTTAGGCCATTTCCTCAACCCTTTCACTCTCCTACTCCTCAGGCTCATCTGACACCTAACCCCACATAGAGAAGACTGTCTTAAACACTCACACTGTCACATAGACTGTATTAGCCACACCCTAGTCACACACATCTCTAGGGTTCATTGGGAATTCCTTTTAAGACAGGGTCTGAGTTATAGGCAATGGAGAAAATTGGTTTCATCTGCCATTGTCTAAGTTCAGTGACTCTGTGTATTTTCTTGAATAGTCCCCTTTCAAATATTTTATCCTGTTTCCCCCACAAATCATCAAAATACACAAAATGTTCCAATATTTTAGCATTAAGATTACATCTTTCTAAAGGAACGTATATATTCACAAAAGCTCTGTCATCACTCAAAACCCAGTTTTGGTTCAGATATTAATGCAGGAAGCTTACTTCCTCTAGTACAACATAAACAGAAAGTATCAGATAGTAAAGATCCCGAAGTGGAAACTACACAGAATATGGCCTACTACCAATGGATCTCCACCCTCAGTTCCTGTTGGATGTCTTGGGATGGGGGCATGAGGTCACCACCATGAGGACTGCTTTTACTTTCAGAGTCACCTGCCTAGGAAACTATCTAGCAGGGAGGAGAATAAATTTCTTTTCCTCCCATCCATGTGACTGTGACATCTAGAGCATAGCTTCAGTAGCTTGAAAAAGAGAAGATATAGACAGACATCATCACTGATCCCAAAAGAGAGAGTGGTGTCCATGGGTGGAGATGCCAGGGTCAACGGCTGCAACTGGGAATTTGGAAATCAAGTGAGACCCAAGCACATCTCAACTGCCAAGCAAAGAAACCAACAAACAAACAACTGATGGAATAAATGTGATGTAAGAGACATTTGCCCTCTTGGTTCTTCCTGGGTTGTAGAATGTAGCGATAGAATTTCCAAGTATGCTATTGCATTTGGTTCAGAGAACAGCACAATAGACTGGGAGAAGACATGCATTATTAAGTCATAAACCCACTCTGACTTTATCTAAGTTATTCTTTGTGGGCCTCTGTTCCCTCTCCTGTAAAATAAATAGGCAGGAGGAGCCAAGATGGCGGACGAGAAAAGCCGCCAGTCAGAGTATCTCTGCAAAAAAGACAGATTTTAGAAGAAAGTGAAAAAAATAAACTAGCGGAAAAACATAGGGTGGGTGAGGGTCAGAAGGAAGGGTGCCTGAAACTACAGGAGATTCCACAGGAAGACGTTGCGGAGGAGAACTGGAAGGAGAAAAGTCCCTGAGAGGCTTGGAGACCAGCGACAAGGGTAGGTGGAGCAGATAACTTTCCCCTCCCTTACATCTGGGACTGTTGGTGGGCTCCTGAGCGGCTGGAGAGACCTGCCGACACCAGCCCAGAGACGGCTGCCGCCGGTGAGCAGTGAGCCTCTTGCGGACATGGGGCCGGGCTCCCAGCTCCCTCAGGGCACCTCCCCGCGCGCAGACCCGAGCCTATCGGCAGATGCCATATTACTCCATTCTCTCCTTCCCCTTCCCTACCCGTGGGTGCCCAGACAGACAATTTAGCCATCACACGGAGGCATCTCCAAGGAACGGGACCTTTCTTTTTGGGGCCCTACAGCAGACTGAGGGGTACTCAGACTGTGAGCTCCCTACCGCCAGCCCTCCCAAGTGCTGCTTGCCTGGTGACTCCAGGAGAGCGGGGCAAATCCCGAGGTGGAGTGAAATCGATGCAGCTTGGGCATCCAGTAGGTGATTCAAAACCAGCACCCCTCCGCCCCCCCAGCAGGGTCAGGGATTGATCTCCAAGGCCCAGGGGACAGGCCTGCAGACCAGACCCCGTACACCCAGGTCACGATTGTACTGCCCCTGGGCACAGAAGGGAGATCTGTCAAAGAGCCTACAGAGTAGCGTGTGCCTTCAGGGGCAGACAGCATGCCTGAGCAGCAACCCTCCTCCCAAAAGAGGGCTCTGCAACCAGCTAGGGCTGTGATCCTGGGTAGGGAACCTCCCGGCCCATGTCAGAGCCAGGGGAGATCCATTGGCCTGAGGTCCTGCTTGCTGGCAGAGGCCTGAGAGAGGCCACAGAGTGGGGGAGGGTGGAGGGGAACAAGACCTGCTCAAAAGTGCAGGTTCGGACAGCACCACCCCCCAAGCCCAGACTTTTCAGCTGAGTGGAGCCATTTCAGCCCCTCTCGGCAGCTTTGCACAGAAACAAAGAACAGACATTTGACCCCTGCTAACAGCAGTTGTGGAGCCTGAGGGCAGGCTTACCCAACCCAGCCCCGCCCGGACTCACTCCCAGACCTCCCCCACTAAGGTGGAGAATAAGGACACATTTGGAAGTCCCAGGGCCCCACCCACCTCCCAAGACACAGGAGGGCCTCTCCAGAGGAACAAGAGCTGGCTACAGGACCCAAAAACAGCACTGCAGCTCACTCCTCCCAGCAAGGGCCACCTACTGACAGGGAGGTCATTCTGTACACCCTTTTACTGCAGCTAGTGATTCATCATAAAGGATGTGGTCGAATCTCACCCACAAACACCAACTACTGGCTCAGAGACTAAACAGGGTGTGTCATTATCCAAATGAAAATCTAAAGGCAAGGAGGAACAACTGATCCAGATGGGAAGGAACCAGCAAAAGAACTCTGGAAGTATGAAGACTGAAACGGAAAGCACACCCCAAAGAGGAACAAAAGCTCCCCAGCAATGGACATTAACCAAACTCAGAACACTAAAATGACAGAAGAATTTCAAACATGGATTGTAAGAAAGCTAAATGATACACAAGAAAAAAATGGATAACCAACACAAAGAAACCACAAAAAAAAATCCAGGACTTGGAAGAAAAATTCACTGAAGAAATTGCAATATTAAAGAACAATCAAACCAATCTCCTGGAAATGAAGGACTTATTCAGGGAACTACAAAACACCATGGAAAGCCTCAAGAACATGGTAGATCAAACAGAAGAAAGAATCTCAGAGATTGAAGACAATCCCTTCCAATTAAATAAGTCAGTCACAGAGATCGAGCAGAAAATTAAGAGAAAAGAAATAAGCCCACAAGAAATGTGGGATTATGTGAAAAAACCAAACCTGAGGGTGACAGGGATTCCAGAAGGTGAAGAAGAAAACATGCAAGGGCTGGATAAGCTATTTGAAGAATTAATAGAGGAGAATTTCCCAGGCCTTGCTAAAAATCTAGATATACAGGTACAAGAAGCTCAACAGACCCCAGGGAGATTCAAAGCAAATAGCAAGACACCACGTCATGCAGTCATCAGACTGACCAAAATATCCACTAAAGAGGCCCTACTATGAGCTGTAAGGCAAAAGAAACAAGTAACATACAAAGGAAAGCCCATCAGAATAACTCCAGACTTCTCAAGTGAAAACCTATAAGCAAGAAGAGACTGGGGCCCCATTCTCACTCTTCTGAAACAGAATAATGCCCAGCCTAGAATCTTGTACCCTACAAAACTAAGTTTCATATATGAAGGAGAAATAAAGACATTCTCAGATAATCAAAGACTGAGGGAATTCACCAAGACAAGACCAGCTCTCCAAGAAGTACTCAAAACAGAATTACACAAGGATCAGCATGATAAACACTCTCAAATGTAAAACCAGTCAAAAGTTAAAGATCAAAGGCTAGATCCCATAATGGCTCAAGAGAGAAAACAAAGCAACAAAATGCAACCCAACAGAATGAACAGTAATTCACCCCACTTATCAGTTCTCTCAATAAATGTGAATGGCTTGAACTCCCCTCTCAAGAGACATAGGCTGGCCGAATGAATTAAAAAAACAAGCCAAGCATCTGCTGTCTCCAGGAAATGCATCTAACCTGCAAGGATGCATTTAGACTCAAGGTAAAGGGGTAGAAATCAATATTTCAAGCAAATGGTAACCAAAAGAAGGCTGGTGTGGCAGTTTTGATCTCAGATAACTTAGTTTTTAAATCAACAAAAGTAATGAAAGACAAAGAGGGTCACTATGTAATGGTGAAGGGTACAGTTCAACAAGAAGACATAACAATTCTAAATATGTATGCACACAACTTAGGTGCACCCAGATTCATAAAGCAAACTCTACTTGATCTAAACAAATGGATAAACAGCAATGCCATAATAGTCAGAGACCTCAACACCCCACTGACAGCACAGGACAGATCCTCCAAACAGAAAATTAACAAAGAAATACTGGACTTAAACAGAACTCTGGAACAAATGGGCCTGACTAACATTTACAGGACATTCTACCCAAAAACCACTGAATATACATTCTTCTCATCAGCTCATGGGACATTATCTAAGATTGACCATATTCTAGGACACAAAGCATGTCTCAAAAAATTTTAAAAAATAGAAATTATACCATGCATCTTCTCAGATCACAGTGCAATAAAAATAGAAATCAACCCCAACAGAAACTCTCATCTCTACACAAAGTCATGGAAATTAAACAACCTTCTACTGAATGATTCCTTCATAAATGAGGAAGTAAAGATGGAAATCAAAAGATTTTTTGAACTAAATGACAAAGGTGACACAAGTTATCAAAATCTGTGGGACAAAGCCAAAGCAGTCCTGAGAGGAAAGTTTATTTCCATAATTGTCTATATCCAAAAGTCAAAAAGAGCACAAACAGACAACCTAATGAATTGACTCAAAGAACTGGAAAAAGAAGAACAGACAAACCCCAAACCCAGCAGAAGAAGGGAAATTAATAAGATCAAATCAGAACTAAATGAAATTGACAACACGGAAACTATACGGATTAATAAAACAAAAAGCTGGTTCTTTGAAAAAATAAACAAAATGGACACGCCTTTGGCTAAACTAATAAAAAACAGAAAAGAAAAATCTCTAATAAGCTCCATCAGGAATAAAAAAGGAGAAGTTACAACCGATGCCATGGAGATTCAAGATGTAATTTATGAATATTACAAAAACCTTTATGCACACGAACTGGAAAATGTGGAGGAAATGGACAAATTTTTAGAAACACACAGCCTCCCTAGGCTCAACCAGGAAGAAATAGAATTCCTGAACAGACCAATATTGAGGACTGAAATTGAAACAGCAATAAAAAACATTCCAAAAAAGAAACGTCCCAGACCAGATGGTTTCACACCCAAATTTTACCACACCTACAAAGAACTGGTACCTATCCTGCAGAAATTATTCCACAACAACACGTTTTATGAAGCCAACATAACCCTGATACCAAAACCAGGAAAGGATGCAACAAAAAAGGAAATCTACAGACCAATATCCCTTATCAATATAGATGCAAAAATTCTCAACAAAATTCTAGCTAACCAAATCCAGGTGCTTCTTAAGAAAATAATCCATCATGACCAAGTGGGCTTCATCCCAGAGATGCAGGGATGGTTCAACATATGCAAATCTATAAACGTAATTCACCACATAAACAGAAGCAAAAACAAAAACCACATGATTCTCTCAATAGACGCAGAAAAAGCGTTTGACAAAATTTGGCACTCTTTTATGATAAGAACGCTTAACAAAATAGGCATAGATGGGGCTTACCTAAAAAGGATACAAGCCATTTATGACAAACCCAGAGCCAACATCATACTGAATGGGAAAAAATTGAAATCATTCCCACTTAGAACTGGAACCAGACAAGGTTGCCCACTATCTCCACTTCTATTCAACATAGTGCTGGAAGTCCTGGCCACAGCAATCAGGCAA
>RJWJ010041751.1:0-13360 GCA_004363605.1 Indri indri | reverse complement strand
GCACTCTGGGAGGCCGAGGCGGGCGGATCGTTCTGAGCTCAGGAGTTCGAGACCAGCCTGAGCAAGAGCGAGACCCCGTCTCTACCAAAAATAGAAAGAAATTAATTGGACAGCTAAAAATATATATAGAAAAAAATTAGCCGGGCATGGTGGCGCATGCCTGTAGTCCCAGCTACTCGGGAGGCTGAGACAGTAGGATCGCTCGAGACCAGGAGTTTGAGGTTGCTGTAAGCTAGGCTGACGCCACGGCACTCGCCCCAGGCAAGAGAGTGAGACTCTGTCTCAACAAAAAAAAAAAAAAAAAGAAACTCCAATGCCATGGCTATGCACACAGAGCCCATGGTTTGGGGCCCTAGAATCCATGGTTTGTCCATCTGATGGCTCCCTGGGCAAATCCACAATTCTTTCTCATTTTCTTCCCCATCTCCTACCACAAACCTGCTCTTCCACTATTCTGTTTGACAGCAAATGGCGCCACCACCTCGACAGTTACTCAAACAAATCAATCTTGACTCCTCCCTCTCCATCCGGCCTCTCAAATTAATCTCCAAGACTTGCCAGTTCTCCCTGGTTCCTATCTTCGGAACCCATGCAGTCATTTGCATAACTACTCCTGCGACCCTGGTATTAAAAATAAAGATTCGCATTTGGGCGCACTTCACTTATCTCAAGCACAATTCAAGCTTTTTGTTTGTATTAACGTTTTTAAATCTGACGACAACTCTGTGTGGTAGGTACACTTATTATCCTGATTCTAAAGATGAGGACGTGAAAGCACATAGACATTAAGTAGCGCTTTCTAGGTCACACGGTGAAAAATGACAGAGGCTGGTCACCTTCTGAACCCACGTACATGCTTCATGGCAGTGCTACGCAACACAGCAAGCCTACTGTTCTTCCCTAAAAGTTGGCTTCCCTCTCTCAGAGCTGAGTATTTTATTCCTCCCACCTCCTGATTCCTTTCCTCCCTCCCTACTCCCGGCTGATGACCTTGCCTTCCTAGAGAAAGTAGAAGCCACCCAGTCTATAACTGGCATCCATCAGTACCCATCTTTTCCATTGCCCCAGTTATAACGGAAGAAGTCTGTTTCCTTGCTCTTATAAAACACAGATTTTTAACCTAGGGTGCACAGACCCATGAGGAGTTCATGGAGAGAATTCTGAAGTTTTGTTAACTTCGATGGGAAAAATATTACACCTCTATTTTCACTAATCCAACAAACCACTGTAGTATTAACAAGACTTTTACCTCAATCAGGAAAAGAAATCACAGATGTTTTGATATTAGTCTACAGTTTTGCGGATATCTCCAAAAAGCATTTATGCTTCGTCACAATTTCAAAATTACAGCAGTAACCAGACCCACTGCTCATACAGTAGCTCACGGCCCCTACGTTCCCATACATATTACAACATGATAAACTTATCTCTCTTTTTACCTTTTGCTATTTTGCTATCAATCTCCCCCTGCCCTCAAGCTCCAGATTCATACAGCCAACTGCCTCCCATCATCTCTAGTTGAGTGTCTGATAAATATCTCACAGTTAATATATCTGAAACAGAGTTCTGGATTTTCTTCCCCAAACCTGTTGCTCCCTTAGTCACCCATATCTCAGGTGATGGCTCCACTCAGTTGCTCACAACAAAACTTAGGGGTTCTTCATTCCTTCCTCCCCTTCTCTCTCAACCCCTATTACCAAGTTCTGTAAGTTACACCTGCCAACCCCTCAGTCCACCCCCTGGCAGCCTGCTCTGGCCCTGATCACTCCACTCAGACCCACAGGACTTCTTTCTGTCCCTGAACGCTCCAGGGGTGCCCTTCTTCCAGGGTCGTTGCACTCACTGCTGCTTCCCTTCCCCTCTCAGGGTCCTCCCGTGGCTTTCACTTGCTTACCCTCTGGGCCTCTGTTCAAATGTCATCGACGGCATGTTTTCCGACCTGTAACTCGTGCTTCCATCCTTCCTGCTTGTTTCTTGGGTGTCTCCCCGACTAGAAAGTGAGCTCCCTGGGGGCTAGGATCTTGTCTGTCTCATTCATTGACCACATAACAGATCAATAAAAACATATTGAATGAATAAATGCTTAACCAACCATTTAATATGCAGTTCTTTTGAAGAGTAATTAAAATAATGCAAGTTCATCTCTTAGAACTCTCCCACCTCTTAGGAAGTGCTCAGTTTACCCCCCGTGAAGCCTTCGCTTTCTCATAACACCACCATTGCGGAGATGATTCAAGGTTGGGCTGACAAATGCGTTCTCCTGATGACACAAATATAAAGCTGGAATTCAGTTTAAGTCACAGAAAAGGACACTGCCTACACACATAGAAATGCCTTTTGGCAAAATGAAATGAAATGCAGGGTCCATTTATTAAAATAAATGCCAGTCCAGGCATGGTGACTCATGCCTGTAATCCTAGCACTTTGGGAGGACAAGGTGGACGGATCTCTTGAGGCCAGGAGTTTGAGACCAGCCTGGGCAACACAGCAAGATCCCATCTCTACAAAAAATTTTTAAAAATTAGCCAGGTGTGGTGACACGTGCCTATAGTCCCAGGTTCTTGGGAGGCTGAGGTGGGAGGATCACTTGAGCCCAGGAGTTTGAGGCTGCAGTGAGCTATGAGGATGCCACTCCAGCCTGAGTGACAGAGCAAGACCCTATCTCTAAATAATAAATAATAAATAAATAAATGGATTAATTAATTAAAATAAATGTAAGCGAGGAAGAGTACAGATTTTGGAGGGAGGCGGTCCTGCCTGGGGTCAAGTCCCTATTCCATGCCTTCCTAGCAGTGTCTGTTGGCAATTTATTCGATGTCACTGAGCCTCAATGTCCTCAGCTGCAAGTGAGGGTAACGTTTTCTACCTCACAGGCTGTGGCAGCTGGGTGAGACAACAGACTTAGAGTACGGGACACATAGCAGACTCTCCATGGTATGATTTTCATTTGCCAATACAGCAAATCCCCTTAAAAAAAAAAAAACAAGCACTTAAGAGTTGCAAGGAACCTTCCGGAGCTCCCATTTCATCTTATTTTATGGTGTTTAATGTCAGACATGATGAAGATTTTTTTTTAATCCATACACTTCACAGAATGGGTTGTGCAAACAAGGAGAATTTACCAAGTATTTCTTTATGCCGTAAAAAAATTCTTTTTCTTTCTTGCCAGCATCACATTTGAGTGAATCCTTTCCCCAGCAATCATGCTGACCTGGATTCGTATCTGTATTCAGCTTAGACTCCCACCGTTCTTTAGGGGTAATTTTCAAATCTTTCTACACAAGTCGGCGCACAGTTCCCGTTGATAAATAGCAGCCTCGGTGTTTTTACCTCCTGCACGCTATTTTGACAGATCGCCACCCTGAAGAAGTTTTTGTGTTTAAGAAAAGTAATTTGTCTAAAAGGAAGAGGGTATTTTCAAACCACACTTCTAAAAAATGTCAAATAACAGGAATAAAGGAAGAAATGAGCTTTGGAGTAAAAGAGATAGCATCTGGATAAAAGAGATCTCAATATAAAAAGAATAAAAAGATCAAGAGATGATAACATAAAAAAGAAAATAGGAATCTAAACATTTATTAGAAGTGGCAAATGAAAGTGTAACTGCATTCTTATCCAGTTGTTTCAATGACATGAAAATGTTAATGAAATAGGAAAAGCGATATTTCAAACCAGTGGCTTCACCCTTTGAAAAACTCTTTCTTTAGAATTTCAGGATAATGAGAACCAGTTGCTGGAGTTAAATACACAGACACACATCCTTCGTTGTCAGTGATTTTCCATTAGTAATTTTAATAAAAATTATTACAACTTCAAATAAATATAGATAAGAGGTCAAGTTATAGTCTAAAGCCTAACTGTACCAAAATTACTATGACATTCTGTTCAGTGAAGTACCAAATAATTTGCTGGCGCTCAGAGGTTAAAATTGTAAGCCCCACCACAATAATTCCAGCACAATTTTGACCCGCAACCTCTTTTTTTTCCTCGATAATAGAATTTTGTTAAAGAACCCCAAACAGCTGTTGACTTTAGAAGGGAGTTTCTTATTGACCAAAGCCCTTGAAACCAGTTTCTTAATTAACTGGAAACCTTTTCCCCCCAGAACTTATTACTTAGCGCCCCTTCGTAGTTTATGTGAATGAATTCTGAAGTCTCTCACTTTTTAAAAACCTCTTGCCATTCTACTTCTCCGTGTTTGGCTCTGTTGTGAATACTGTTCCACATTCCGTCCTCCTTCCCTAAAGACATAAATTACCTTTCCTGTTAGAAACACCTTCACATGGGCAATAAGCTGGGACTTTCATTCAAGCAACCCATTCCTGCGGCTGTTTAAGTCTTCATGCTCTAGTTTTGCTTGTCCACATTAGGGCTTTCACTAATCAAATGTTTTTTTGGTTTGGTAGTTAGTTATAGAAAAGAGGTTAATTTGAGCCAAGACTATTTAAATAAAGGGATTTGTTCTGGGAAGTTTGGATTCAGTCAATGGGGCCGCACTTGGGAATGTGGAAGGCCACATGTGGCCTTGAGGCCACAGGCTCCCCACCCCCACCAGCCCCAACAATGCCAGCATTGAGTGCTGGACCTTGATGTCAGCACCACTGCTCTGCTCCTGGAGCCCCTGGAAATTGCAGCTCCCACTGCTGCCACCAGAAAGAATCTTTCACTGTACCTGCTTCTTTGGAACCCTGGGTCCTGATCAGAAGTCTGAGGCAGGTGAGTCTAATTGACTGAGTCTAGGTCCCGTGCCTGGGCGCTAGCTGCAAGGAAGACTAAAAAGTGAGTAGTCTGACCCCTCTAACTTCTCAATAGTGAGAGGTGGGCTCCTCTTTGCAGCAAAATTCCTATGGTGAAAAATTTCTTCCTAAGAAGAAAAGACCATGTCATTTTGTTCATCACCATATCTCCAGCATTTAGCACAAAACCTAGCACTAAGTAGCTGTTCAATTAATATATGTGAAATGAACAAGTGAAGGTATGATCCATTTGTCTCTGGGAGGGGCAGAAAGAAAAGCAGGAAAACCCTACCAAGAGCCGATAACACTACAGACATGTGCGAACAGGGAAACCGCACTCACACGGAGGTTCTGCAGAGCATATGGGTCCGGATGAAGTCCCTGCTCCAGAACATGAAGCCGAAACTGACAAGGCTAGGAGTAGGCTGCTGCCTTACTTCCTGGGCATGTTATCTCCCCCGGGGTTCCAGATCTTCCCTGACCCCCGCCCACAGCAAGAAGACAAATCTAAAGAGCTCCAACCCTCTAGTACTGGTGACTACAGCTGTTGCCAACTAGGTCAGAAACAGCTCATTTGAAAGCATGGAGAAAGCAGTGAGTGCCTACTGAATGCTAAAGGTTTTACAGACATTACCTCATGCAATCAGAACTTCCGCCCCGTGAAGTAGCTGCCATTTGTAGCTCCATTTTACAGATGAGAAGAGCTAAGGCTTAGGGAGCTCGGCTTGCCCAAGGTTATATAACTAGGGATTGGCAGAATCTGGCTTTGAACCATGTCTTACTGTCTCCACATCCATCCTCTTAAGCCCTACACAACACTATACAACGGAAACTTAAACTACAAAAATGGGTCATTGAGGAAGACCTTTCTGTTACGGATTTACTAGCTTCACTGTCGACTTATCTCATTACTTCTTATTTCACATTTTTACAGGGGAAATCAGCCTGCACTTGAGCTGGCTCCAGTGAGGGGAATGGAGGGCTGAGCTTGATGCTCTCCAAGGTTCTGAAAACCAATGTTTGAAATTTAAAATTTAACTGCCAGAGTAAAGGTAGCATCATTTTATATTGGCTCTTCAATTTTTACACCCAGGGCAAAGCCATCTGTGAGCGGATGAAAATGAAATAATTATGAAATTTAGGCAGTTCTTAAGAAACTAAGTTTTCAACACACCCACATCCATTCACTAAAATTAAGGGATATGAACTCTGAAAACAGACTTCCTTTATACATTTTTGGCTTTCCTCCACAGTTATGAAAGTCAATCCATGCCAGTAATGTCTAAAATCACGATGGGAATTTTTTGAGTGCCACAGCAAATATATTCTCCTAGATACGCATCATCAGTCCCGGAACGTGGCTGAGGCCAGAGTAAGCATCTGGAACCGGGGTACCTGGTGGCACAGGCGAGAAACAGCCAGTGGGGTGAGGATCGGAATCAGAATTGGCAGGCAGAGAGTCTGGAATAAGAAAAGAAATCAAAAGGAAAGGAGGGGAGTAAAGATGTGAAATAAAGAGAAAAAACTGGAAGTTTGAAGAGGGGCTGTCAGAAAGGAGATGAGGCTGTGGCCAGTGGCAAGTCGTGGCTTTCAATTCATGGGGAGAAAGGTATCATCTGCTGTCTCTTTACTCCTCATACCAACTGCAGCGATGCTGTTTCTTTCCAAGTCTTTCTACATAGCTCCACGGGGGTTGACATTGGGCTGGACTGACATCTGCTGCTACTTCTTGCTGCATTCTGTGCTATTTGGAGATATTCTATTGATATCATCCTTCTTTGACCTTGCTTCACTCTTCCCCCTCCCAACTCTCCTTCCGCTGTCCTATTTGTAGCAACCGCTTTAGTCCACTAACAAGGGCTCTTTTATCTATTGGTCCTGCTCTTGCTTTTGTTTCTCTTGTCTATTTGGAGTTAGCTTCTTGATAGAAAGCCAACACGAATTCTCCCTTGTCCTTGAGAAACTGTTGAACGTAGCCGACTTGCTAGAACCAGCAGGTAGAAGTATAAGCTAATTGCATATTTCACAGTCGTCTATTTAGCAGCCTTAAACTTTAGCTACACAAATAACCATTTTCCTCTGCAGAAATTGTCATCCTGCCCTTATAATCACAATCCCAAGCCACTGAGTTGCAGAGACCACATGTGTTTAGAATAAATAAATAAAAAGAACTGAGCTCCTGTCATATGGATTCTGGCTTAGGCTGTTTGGATCCTGCCATTGCAGCTGAAGATGGGTTGCTGCTTACAGAATACTAATTGCTATTACTATTCTGAACTGATCTCTCTTGTGAAAGAAAAAATATGAGAGAAAAGCTTATTTGGGGTTGGTCACTCAAAATCATAAGCTGAGTTGGGAGAAATTGTATGTGCCACTAATATATGTATACACAAATGTAAATATAAATGTATATATGTACACACACACACACACACACACATCTCTGGAATTTTTTCTGAGATGCTTTTGGGTTTGTACCAAGTCAGAAGTATCACGACTTTCTAGTTATCATTTAAGTTTTGTGTGCTAACTTTGTCACAGCAGTCTGTCAACGTTATTGACTGAGGGCTCATGTGTACACAGAACAGTAGAAGCTGATTTTATTGTTTGTCTGACTCTATTTAGATAGAACAAATTGACCTTACAAGTCTGTTTACCAGGGATTCACCACTGATCGTGTATTCTTTGATACACCTTCTCTTTAGTGGATTTAACATCAGATGTTAGCAAACTTGAAGGGAAGAGGAACAATATTAATTCTTGTACCTGGAGAGAGGTTTTTTTCTAGGTTGAGGGGAAAGCTATGGATTTGGAATCAGGAGACCTAGGATTGAACCCTGGCCCTGCTACTTACAGGTTTCTGGAGCATAAGCAAGCTGTGTACTATTTTTGAGCTCTAGTTTATCATCTCCAAAATAAAGGGAAAAACACTGCCCTTTATCATAGGATTATCATAAGGATTAAGTGAGACCATAATGTGAACTAGCTTTGTAAACTGTAAAATACTCTACAATGTAAGGGACTAGTAACCATGATAATAATTTAACACAGTGACTATGAAATGGCATGAGCTGTCAGGATTAAAGGTCACAGTTCAGAGGATGGCCACTTTAAATTATTGTCAACCTGTTAATGTTTTCCCAGGCACCAGTTAATACTATTATAATAAATTCAAAATACACTTCAATTTTGTCCTGCTGGGAATTCATTCCATTGGATGAATTGTTCAAAACTGAAAAATCGTTAGAAGGGGAAGGAAGTAATTTGGTTCAACAAAGATCTTTTCATTTTAATGATATCCTTTATAATGCATATACTATAAAGGGGATCATTAGAATCATCTAGAATATATCTGAAAAACCTCACAGAAAAATGAAACAGTTCTGCATATTTTCTGGTTACTTCCTTCCTCCTAGGTACCAAATTCGTAATAGAACCATTAGGAGGATTTCTGTAGAGAGACATCCTCGATGAAGAGAGAGCGTTTGAATGTTCTAAGAGACATTAAAGAGCATTTTGAGAGCGTTCTCTGCATATGCACGCTCTCCAGGAGATGGCATATTCCCTGTTCCTGGCAAAGCCTAAACGAATTTACCAGAAGAACTAAGGAGGGGATGCAAATGCTAAATAGAAATTTGAGCTAGAACAGTAGTTCCCAACCTTTCCCCTCTATTTTAGGGCTCCCAACTTTTCCCCCCAAGTTAAAAAAGAATTAACCATCACCATAATCTCATTTTTAAAAAACGAAGAGGGTTATCTTAACACCAAAAAAGTGGGATAGCTCTAATCTCAGGATCCAGAACAGTCCTGCAATACAGACAGCCCCTGACTTCGTGATGGTTCTTTTACAATGATATGAAAGTGATATCCATTCAGTAGAAATCTTACTTTGAATACCCATACAACTGTTCTGTTTTTCACTTTCTGTATAGTTTTCAGTAAATTGCATGAGTTATTCGACACTTTATTATAAAACTGGCTTTGCGTTAGATGATTTTGCCTGACTGTAGGCTAATGTAAGTGCTCTGAGCATGTTTAAGGCAGGCTAGGCTACTTTATAATGTTCAGTCGGGTGTATTAAATGCATTTTCAACTTAAAATATTTTCAATTTATAATGGGTTTATCAGGATGGAACCCATCATAAGTCAAGGAGCATCTGCATAACCATTTAGCTTATTGAAGAACTGACCGCATTGTCTTTAAGAGTTCTCATTTTACTGTGAACCAGGAAAACTTCCTCTGAGGCCAGCACCCGTTACTGCTGGGCCAATACCCGGTAGCAGTCTAGAAGACCTTTCAACCTAGAGATACTATGATCATGTAAACACATTTAAATGAAATTATTTATTATTCTCCTAGCACAAAATGGTACTTTTCAGTTAGAGTATGTGAACAGCTATTTGCAAGGCTATGGATCATTTCAAATTGTGAGAGCCTCTGCTATCATTTAGAGTTTTGATGAAAAATGGTTTGACTCTTTCATCACTTAACTGTGACCATTCACTGTCTTACAATGAGTGCATTTAAATAGCTGACAGAAAAATAGAAAAAGAAAATAAACTAGGGAAAAAATCTGTTGCAGATTTTCTCTATTGATAAAATTGCACAAGCTGTTCAGATATCGTAACAGAGGACATTTGACATTTTCCCCCAGGTGCAAGGAGGTGGCAGGTTCAATTTCTCAGGATGTTGCACCAGTGATTTCGGTTGCTCTTTGCCAGGGGTGTGGGATTCATCTGCTGTTTTCTATTTCTATTAGCTGTGAGTGTCTCTGCATTCAAGTTCCATCTGAGAACCCGACTAAACTTAGCTCATTCCAGAGAGAACAGCTCGCACTGGGAAGGTGTCACTGGAGAAAGTCTCATGACCTAGGTGTCTAAGAAATACAAGCTCTGCAGTGTCGTTCATTATGAAGGAGAAAAAATGTATTAAAATATCTGACTTTGTTTTTCCTAACCATCATGAGATATTTACTAAGCTGAACAGTTTTATATGGAAGTACAAGAATCAGGATATATTGTTCCTTAACAGAAAAAAGATTTTTTTTAAAAACAACTGAGGTATTTCCTATGAACAGAATGAACAAGATTATGGCTGTGTGATAATATTTCAAAACTTTATAAATGGCTATACATAGCATTTTCATTTAGTGTTTCAGGCATTCTCTGCCTAGTAGAGTGGCTGAAATGCATAATAATTGTTTCTCTCTAAATCAGGTTTCCTTTTTTAAAGCTCCTGGAGGGACCGAGTTGATTTCTTGTCCTTATTTTCTCCTTGTGTCACAGCCTATCCTGAACATCAGCAAATGCAGGATAATGAGTTCAGGGAAAATTAACCCATACTACACTAATACTCATACATTCATTTACTCTTTTATTCTATGAACATTTGCTAAATGTCTACCCCAAACAAGGTACTATGCTAAATTCAGGGATTACCAAGATGAAAAAAAGATTTCACAGTGTGATGGAATCTAAGTTAGCATGTTATCAATCCAAAAGTGATTGGGCCAGGGTTTCTCAAAATCAAAAGTTTTTTTTGTTTTGTTTTGTTTTTTTTTTTACCACCATCTATGGTAAGAAACTTTATAGTCCTAACCCAGTACTCATATACACACATATACACAACTTCATGCACACATACATGTACAAACATGCAGGTACCCAACACTCAACTGAAACAAAATATTCACAAAGCAAACTTATTCTTTTTTTTTTTTTTTTAAAGAGATGGGTCTTACTCTGTAGCCCAGGCTGGAGTGCAGTGGTACAATCGCAGCTCATTGCAACCTCAAACTCCTGGGCTCAAGCGATCCTCCCGCCTCAGCCTCCTGAGTAGGTAGGCCTACAAGCCTACCTACAAGTCTACCTACCTACAACAAGATACAACACCAAACCTGGCTAATTTTTTGGTAGAAATGGGGTTTTGCTGTGTTGCATAGGCTGGTTCTTGGCCTCAAGCCGTCCTCCTACCTCAGTCTCCCAAAGTGCTGTGATTACAGATGTGAGCCACTGCGTCTAGCCCAAACAGTCTTTCTATATGTGATACACCATAATATTTTCTATTCTATTTCATTTAAGTTTTTTAAAGACTACATGGCCGACTACATTGATTTCACAGCCCACTAATGGATCACAATTTGCAATTTGAAAGACAGTGGTCTGGAAATCTTTTGCTACAGCTCAGTATGAAGCTAAAAATATCCAAAAAGTTGTCAAGAAGGATATTGGAAATAAAAACAAAAGACATTACTAAGCTAATGTCAGAGTACTTAGGCTGATTTACCTTACGATATCACCCACAGAAAAATATGGGACATTCTTTGACCTGGAAGTGGTAAGCTTAGATCTACTTAAGTACCATTTTATAAAGCATAGTAAATTTAAGGCCTTTATTATATAGCAAGTGGTGGTAAATATGTAAAAAAAAAAAAAAAAAAGGATAACCATTACTTGAATTTAATCTCCTGTTCTACTTCCATTCACCATACTTGCATACTGCATCTTTTACAGTCTAGAGAGAAGATGAAGATGGTACAAACATATGATAGAGTTAGAAGTTTTCAGACATACATCCAAATGTTGCAAAAAGCAGCAGAGGAAAATCTGAGACATAAATATGCTAAGTATTAAATACATTCAGAGACTACCTGAAAAATGACCTCAAATGTCTAAACTATTCGTGCTTTAACTGTATCATATTTTTCTCCTATACAATGGCTGCTTACTCTCTCTCGGTCTCCATTGGATTATCTACCTTGGCTTCTTCCCCAGATTGCCTTTCTTTTCATTTCACGTATTCTCTTTAGGGGACGCACGCGTTCTCGCACTCTGAACTTTCTCCCGAATGCTGAAGACTACAGAGCCCACCCAGATCTCCTTCAGTACCCTTAACCAACTCCGGTCTGAGGACCTCTCCAGTCCATCCTGTGTCCAGACCAGAGGAGGCTGAGTCACTGATGGCCTGAGACCAGGCAGTGGCAGGCAGTTCATTTTAGAGACTCATTCTGGTTGGAAAATAATTAACTTAAGATTTAGATCTTTTTTTCTCAATTATTAAATTAATGGAAGCTCCTTGAAGAAAATTTGGAGACTATAGAAAGGGAGAAAATAAAAATCCTATTGGGCCGATCAACCTGGGCAGGGAGGGTTCTACAGATACCGAAAACAAACATACCCAAAGCCAAATTGCCCTGTTCCCCTGGGATAAATCAGCTGCTTCTTTTCCGATGCTTCCTAACTCACTAAACATTACCGGATAGAACCAGCTCATGTCTTCTCAGGTCTCAAAGCCCATCAATGAAGCCCCCAAATCCCGCTAATTCTACCTCCTCAATATATGTTTTAACTCACCCCTTCTTCACACACATTGCTGCAGGTGACGTGCCTGCCACACCTACCGCCCCCTTCCTAAGGGGTTCTTAGGCCAAATTGCTTGTGTGTTACCCAAGCCCCACACCTGGCCACAGATGATGAAAGAATCGGACCCCATGGCAGCTGATCGATCACAGGCTTGGGAGGAGATCCAGCATCAGAGACCTGCCCTGAAGCTGGTAGAGGCGGGGGTTCTCTGCTCCGGATTAAAAGTGGCTGCCAATCAATTCCTCCCTCTTGGGGAGCAAAGACACACAAAGAGGCTGCAAAGAGCAGCTGCGTCTCTGTGTGGGGAGGCCCCAGGACTGCCTAAAGCCCAACAGGACAGCACAGGGGCTGAAGTGGAGCAGAACCAGGAGCGACATTGTTCCCGTCTCTGTGAGGTCTGGCTGTGCAGTGGTTGACATGGTTACATGTCTTCCCTCCTCTCCCCCTGAATCCTTTCAATCATCCCCCATGAGCCAAGCATCTCTATTGCTTAAAATTCTAAAGAACCCAACACTGCTCACCTTTTCCAATCCATCTCCTGCATGGTTGCAAATGATTCTCCAAAATGCAAACGTGGGTTGCCTTCCTGCCTCACAATTCTTTAAAGCTTCTCCTTCCCTATAGGCCAAAATCTCAAGTTCCGAGCATGTTATGACATCCGGCCCTCCCTTTTCTCCCTGGGCCTCAGCCTCTTCCTACACACCAGCCCAGGTGAACTCTAGCCTAAGCTGTGTTCTCAGCCATGCCCGCCTCTCCACGCGCCCTTCCCTCTGCCTCAGTCCCACCCTCCTCTCCCCGACAAACTTATTCATTTGTCAAGTTTCGGCTCCCATACTCTTCCCTCAATAACACCTTTCCTGTCTTCCAGACAGTGCCTTCTACAAACTTCCATGAAAGCAATCATTGTGTGTATCATAAACCCTCACTAGTCTGTCTCTAGCTAGAATGGGAAGACAGGCCTTTTCTTGGCAATTCCTAGCAGTCTTTAATTCTTTCGCCTAGTAAGGAAACACTTACTGGATACCTACATGCATGAGCCTTTGAAGATACAACTATAAGCAAGACAGGCACAGTCCTGGCCTTCCCAGAGGGTATGGCGTGGCAGGGATGACCAGCAGTCAATAACACAACGGGGCGGGTTTTATGTCAAAGGCAGAGCAGGGCACCGTGGTAGGCAACAGCTCAGTGGGGGAAGGCCTTGCAGGATAGAGTTTTGACAAAAGGAGAAAAGGTAAAGGAAGATATTAGCAAGAAAAAAAAAA
>RJWJ010041750.1:0-13642 GCA_004363605.1 Indri indri | reverse complement strand
AATCCTAGCACTCTGGGAGGCCGAGGCGGGTGGATCGTTTGAGCTCAGGAGTTCGAGGCCAGCCTGAGCAAGAGCCAGACCCCGTCTCTACTAAAAATAGAAAGAAATTGGACAAACAACTAAAAATAGAAAAAATTAGCAGGGCGTGGTGGCATGTGCCTATAGTCCCAGCTACCTGGGAGGCTGAGGCAGGAGGATCCCTTGAGCCCAGTAGTTTGAGGTTGCTGTGAGCTAGGCTGACGCCACGGCATGCTAGCCCGGGAAAGAGAGTGAGACTCTGTCTCAAAAAAAAAAAAAAAAAGAAAAAGAAATATGGTCAATGGACAAGAAATATAAATTTATAAAAGAAATACAAATGGCTAATAAAAATATTCAATCTCATTCATTAGCAAATAAGTGTAAATAAAAACAGCAAGATAGCATTCACATCTATCAAATTGGCAAAGGTTAACCAGGAAAATACTATCTAGTATTGGCAGTGTGCAGGGAAGTTGGCATTCCCATATACTATATTTTTAGGAGGGTAAATATCTTTCCATTAAGTATTAAAAACTATAATATTATGCATATGTTTTGGCCCATCAATAATCATAAACGGACACAAACATTTAGCTATTAGAATGCTGAATCAGAGCATTATTTATATTAGCAATAAAATCTGGAAACAAGATAAACACTGAAAGGAAATCAGTCATGTATATTAGTCAAACCATGGCACTTGCAAACAACAGATGATCCAGTCATTAAGAATGAAACTGGAGGGGGAAAAGTGCCCGCAATTGAAAATTCAGCCATTCAACTATGTTCATTCACTCAACAGTGACTCTCTGAGCATATACTCAGTATTCAGCACAACTGACACCAGCATGAACAAGACAGAGTCCCTACCATCAAGAAACTCCCATTTTATGGTGGGAGACATTAGGGTATTGACACAAAAGAGGTGTGAACTGAGTGTGGCCATACTCTCCCCTCCTCCGCCAAAAAAAAAAAAAAAAATCTATCCTAGAAAGTGATCCGAATTTGGAAGAATCAACAGTAGGAATTAGTAGTTCTAAACCATGAGTAAAATTACTAGAGACACAAATAGGACCAAATTGAGAAGGAATGTAGTTGTTGAAACTCCAAACCCAAAAGGAGTGTGTACTCGTTACCTATCGGTACATAACAACGTTACCACTAACTTAGCAGTTTAAAAAAACTCACACTAATTTATTATCTCACAGTTTCTGGGGGTCGGGAGTCTCAGCAAGACTTAGCTGGGTTTCCTGCTAATGGAGAAGCCAGCCAGCTCTGTGATCCCATCTGATGGCTTGACTGGGGAAGAATCCACTTCCAAACTCATGTGGTTGTTGGCAGGATTCAGGTCCTTGTGGGCTGTTGGACTGAGGGCCTCAGTTTCTTGTTGGCTATTGGCCAGAAGTCACCCTCAGTTCTTCCCCAGTTGTTGGGTGGCCAGCAGCCTCTCTCAGATCCTTGCACAAGGGGCCTCCCCAAAATGGCCACTTGCTTCATCAAAGCCAGAAAGAGAGACAGTCTGCTGGCAAGACAGACACTACCGTCTTCTGTAACATAATCATGAGTGTGACATCCTGTCACCATCGTCATATCATGTTATTATATTGGTTAGAAGGAAGTCACAGGTCCTGCCCACACTCAAAGGGAGAAGATTATACAAAGGCATGAGCGCCAGGAGGAAGAGATCGTTTGGGACAGTCTTGGGGTCCATCTACCACAGGGCACCAGAAGAGAAATGTTAGTTTGCTGAAGTGCTAAGGGAAGCCAAATCAGAACAGAGGTGTGGGTTGGGAGGGAGGAATTCCCCAAACTGAGTCCAGTGGAGTTGTCTTGGCCTCACCTGTCTGCAAAATGATACCCAAATTTGCAAAATGGTCCAGCCCATAGGTTCTTCTAAGCATGAGTGTGGTTTATCTGGGGCAGGAGGCTTGGGCTCAAAGAGCCACAAGGGCTGGGCAGGTAACATTTCCCTTTTCCTATCAAGGAAAAGGCAGGGTCATGGCAGACTGGAGCACGCACAGCCCATCCCAAAGGGCCAGCTGCCAGGCAGGTCTAGGAGATTGTTGCCCAGGAAGGAATGCAGGCCTGTTCCTGCCAGAATGTCCTTATATTACAAAAAAGTCCCACAACCACATTTGTACATGAAATTTCCCAAAACTTAATATTATTTGTGAGCCAAGCAAAACATATCTTCAAGCCAGCTCCAGCTCCCAGGACTCCAATTTCAGACCCCAACCTAGCAACTCTGTGCCTTTCGCAAAGATACAGAGCAAGGCCATTTGCTGAATTTCAAGCTAATATTTTCCACTCTGCTAGCTCCTGGCTGTTACTAACTTGTTCTCTTCTCTTTTGAGCTTCTAATTGTGTGAACTCCTCACATCCAAAGCAGACTAGCCTGCTGATTAGTTTTAAATTTCAGGAGCTTTAAAGTCTCCAAATTTGGAGGTAAGTGGACTCTCATTAAGAAGTCATTTGATAAAAATTAATCCCTCCAGGAATATCCTGGACTCAGAAGAAAGCCCCAGCTCTCTCATTAGCTGGTTGTAAGTACCCAGTCCACCTTGGAGGCCTCAATCCTCCCTGGGTTTGACTCGGAGGCTCCAAACAGCTGCCGCCGAGTCTGGGGACCAGATGCCAGTGATTCTAAAATCACAGGCAAGGGTACAAGAGAACTTCGAACTCAAAGGCTACAGCAAGCCCCCTGCCCCCTGAGCCTGACTCCTCACATTTAATCACTTGCACTTGAGCCTGAGAATGAAGGGACAGATTTTCATCTTACTGAGTGGATTTCGGAGCTTACGTTGCCTAATCCTTGCAGATCTGTCACTGACCTAGCAAAGAGAATAGCTAAATGTGTGTTTGGAGGGTCAGCACAGAAGGGCCCCTGGGAGAAGAAACATCCCTCTGAACTGATCATCCAAGAGATGTCCTGAGCCCGGGCCCGGAGGGCTGTCAGCAGCGGTTTTCCTGGCTCCCCCACGAGGTGGCGGTGGTGGCAACGAGCCCCCAGGGTGCCTGTAAACCTGTCCAGAACAGGCCTCAACTTTAATCTCTAACTAACCCAGTTATAAAAGCTTTTATGTAAGTCAGTGGTTAGTTTGGGAAGCAAGATCGCTATTTTCTTTTCTTTCCTAAATGTTATTATTTGTATTTTTCGAAAAGATAATATATGCACGTGGTTAAAAAACAAAAAAAAAAAGAATTGAACCAGAACAAAAGGGAAGGCCAGGAAAAGTAACTTGTCCCCCACCCACCCCCCCTGGGTCCCAATTCCCCACCCCTGGGCAGCCGCTGTTACAAGTTTCTCCGGGTAAAGAAAGACGGCTGTTTTTAAATTTTCTAATTTGGTCTCAAAAACAGCCAAAGGCCAAATAGAGCCCACAATAATGTAATTAAAATGAGTGATGGGGTTATGTCACAGGAAGAGAAAGATCACAAACACGAACTCACACCCACGGAGCACACAAAATCAGTGTGTGTGTGTGTGTGTGTGTGTGTGTGTGTGTGTGTGTGTGTGTGTGCAGTGTGCATGCCGGGTATGTGTATGTGTGTGTGTGTTTGGTTCCTTCACCTCCCCCCAACCCCGTCTCTCTGCAAACTCCAGTCAATTCCATAAACGTTTATTGTGTGCTGTGTGCCAGGCCCCGTTCCCAGTGCTGCGGGTTATATCAAGATAAATCATACGAGGTCCCCGGCTTTGCGGAGCTCACAATAAGAATAACTCACATTGGATTGGCCCCTTTCCCTTTACAGGGGAATTTTCAGGCGAGTCGTGTCATAACTCAGGCTGGCTACAGCCCGAGGCATGCTGGGATTCGAGCGGCGGGGCTGGCGGGAGGGGGAAGCCCGCACAGGGGATGGGGACACGGAACCGGAACCAGCAGCAGGGGCCGGGTCTCAGAACTGCTGAGAATGAGGGACTTGGGCCAGAGGCTCCAACCCCTGGGGAAGGTTCAGGGAGGCTCTAAGGTCAAAGAGGGCAGATGCATGCTGCATTGGCCTGGAAATACTGTCCCTACGACAACCCCGCTTCAAAGCCCAGCTCTGCCACTAATTACAAGTGTGATCCCCGGCAAATCACTTAACCTCTATCCGTCTCTTCAACAGAGAGAAACGATAGTTCCCTTCTCCTAGCGCTGATGTGAGGCTTAGCGAGATAAGACCAGCAAATGCAGGGCACAGTGCTACTTAGTAAACACCCAGGGCGGGGCGGCACTGCCGCTGTTACTGTATTGTCATTATTCAATAACTCTAAGCTCTGAATCTCTATGATTTAATACAAGGAGGAGGAGCCCCTGGTTAAAACGTACATTTGATCAAGGGCCCTCGAATTTATCCTCCTAAAATTTCACTTTCTATTTGAGGCCTCTCCCTCTGATTCGGTTCTTGCTGCCTTTCCTGTTAAGCTCTGGCCCCAACATAGCATAAGGGAAACAGGGCAGAATTTTCAAAAAGTTTGGCTAAATGTTAAGGCAAATCTGCATACACATAAAAGAATCTGACTCTACCCTGTCTCACCAACTCACTAGGGCTTCCAGGCCATCTCTTTCCACATGGAACCCCCAGGAAAGAGGCAGCCTTGCCTGAGCCCCTGACTTCCGGGCTCTAAGTCTGGTGGGCACCTAAGCTTTGAGAGTATGTGCTAGGCATCCTACCCTAGGAGGAGGGTCAGGGAAGTTCCCCAGAGAAAGCAACACCTGAGCGCAGACCTGAAGAAGGAGTTGGAGTGTCTGGATGGGAGGTGGGGAGATCAGAAATGCAGAAGAGAACATTCCAGGCAGGGGGCTGAGCACATGCAAAGGTCCTGGGGCAGAAAGGCACCTGGTGAGTTTGAGAGACTGAAAGAAAAAACAACATGCCTGGAGAGTAGACAATAAGGGGGGAAATAACAAAAAAATGAGACTAAAGAGGAAGGCAACAGCCAGATTGCAGATAATGCTGTGGCCATGTGTGGCAAACACTGTGCTGTGCCACTCAGACCCCTTTTCAAGGAAGGACTTGTCACCCAGATGCTGGGCGTGTTGGGGTGGCCAAGCAGTCAGCTGTCAGGCCCTTCAGGGATTGCCTGGGCTGCCCCACCCATTGTCACACCCTTCGGGGGCAACTCATATCCAATGAGGGTATAAAGGCTTGACCATCTTTTTTTTTTAGACAGAGTCTCACTCTGTTGCCCTGGGTAGAGTGCAGTGGCGTCATCATGGCTCACTGCAACCTCAAACACCTGGGCTCAAGCAATTCCCCTGCCTTAGCCTCCCGCGTAGCTGGGACAACAGGTGTGCACCACAAAGCCTGGCTAATTTTTCTATTTTTAGTAGAGATGAGGTCTTGCTCTTGCTCAGGCTGGCCTCAAACTCCTGAGCTCAAGAGATTTTCCTGTCTCGGCCTCCCAGAGTGCTAGGATTACAGGTGTGAGCCACCGCTCCCAGCCAAGGCTTGACCGTTGTGGCTCAGATCAGAACAAGGATGATGGACAAATCTAATTTCAGAGCTCCGCACAAGATCAGCTGAGGCCACCGTTGGGCCCATGTCATGGCTCAGCTCTTTCTGCCCCCTGTGTTTCCATTTCCCCACTTCCACAGGTGTTGATCCTAAGGGCACCCCTTAATAAGCATGCTTCATGCTAAATTCCATCTGTTTTCTGGGGAACACAACCTGCAACACCCTGTTGAGAGTTTGGGATTTTATTCTAGGAGCCATAGGGAGCCACTGAAGGGCTTATGCAAGAGAATGACATGATCAGAGTTGCATTGTAGAAAGCTCGGTTGGCTCCACTGTAGACAATGGGTTGGAAGATGATGCTCCCAAATGAGTCGGAAGGTGGAGTTCTTCTGCCCATCTAAGTGCCCCACCACATTCTAAGAGATGTGCCTTTCCCCAGATAACCATCACAATGTCTTACCCTTTAGACAACACCTTCTCACTCACCCTGTGCACTGTCTAATGTATCTGAGTACAGCACCACAACCACCGAAGTCGCGCATCAGGGGTTACACACTCACGGTAATGAGGGCAACACTGGAAGTGAGGGGATATGTAAGAAGTTACTTCGATAAAGTCAGACTGAAGATTACAGCCCTAGGATTTAATAAAATGCTTTAGCAGTGACTAATCAGCAGTGACAGGGGCACAGAGGGTTTTGTACACCCCTTCTCAGGAGTCTGCAGCTCACAGCTTGGACAGCATGCTTAAGTTCATTGCAATGGAATGATCCATCCATCATGGAACAAGTCCAATATTTGCATGAATGCTATAGTTCAGTGGTTCTCAAAGTGTGGTCCTTGGACCAGCAATACCAGCATCACCGAGGAACCCGTTAAAATGCAAACTCTCAGGCCCATGTCAACTGAACCAGAAACTCTGGGGATGGGGCCCAGCAAGCTCTCCAGGTGGCTCTGATGCATCCTTAAGACTGAGAACCATTTCTATTAAGATACGATGATACACTTAGATCAATGAGAATTAATTCTAATACATGTGAAAAGCAGGGTTGGTCATTGAAAAAGGACAATTACCTGAAAAATGGGTATTTAGCCCTTGCTGTGCTGGTGGTCAATATTAAACGTATACATTCAGCTCAGTCTGTTTTTTATGATCCACAGATGATTTGGATACAAAGCCAGGATTGAAATTCCTAACTATGTGAGTGGTGGAGCAGGGATTTAGTGGTCAGGACTAAGAAGGAGTTTCTAAACAAGAGTTTACCAACTTTGACTGCACATTAGAATCAAATCACCTGGGGGAGTTTTCAAAAATCCCAAAACCTAAGCTAAATGCCTGAGACGAATTACGTAAGAGTATCCCAGATGGTCCCAAGAAAGCATCTTGCACTTGGAAGCAGGTAGAAGTGTGAAAAGAAGGGAACTCTGATGTAGGATTCTGAAATTATGAAAATCCTTTGGAGCTGGAGCCGTGGCTCTGAATATAGGGGGCCTCGTCATCAACTGGAGAGCCCTTTATATGTGATGCATATATTATGTGTACATACGTTTGTTATTTATTTATTTTTGAAAGATGCCCAGCCCCCCTGCCAGGCCCACTGAATCAGAATTTCCTGGGATGTAAGTGCTGGGAAGGTTAATGAAAAACTTCAGTAGGTTGTTCTCATGCTCACCCCTGGCTAAGAATCTAATTCAGGGAAATAAAAACACAAGAATAGCCAAAATTTTCAAGAAGAGGGGAGACTCATTAGAATGGATATGAAACTGTATTATAAAGATGTGTCCAGAAATTTGATACAGATGTATAAAAGATAATATAGTATATGATAAAATTGGCATTTTTAATCAGAAGGATTACTCAATAAATGATGTTGAGACAACATGATACTCATTTAGAAAAAATTTGTAGGAGCCCTACCTCACACCATACACCAAAATTAATTCTAGATGGTTTTAAAAGTTGTATGTAAGGGGGAGGAGGGGACGGATATATGCATACACAAAGGGTGCAATGCGCACCCTCCGAGAGATGGACACGCTTGGGACTGGGACTTGGGGGGAAGGGGGGGCAAGGGCAACATACGTAACCTAAACATCTGTACCCCTATAAACAACAAACAATAAAAAAAAAAAAAGCTGTATGTAAAAATAAACCATAAGGGAACTTGAAAACATTTTGGGTGAATAGTTTTAGTGCAGGGAATGGGGAAGGGTTTTCTAAGCATGACACCAAAGTCAGAAACAATAAAGGAAAAGTCCGATGAATTTGATTACCAAAAAGAAAAACAAAAAGTAAAAACTTACCTATGTCAAAAACCATCATAAATAAAAGTGAACAACAAGTGATACACAGCAGAAGATGCTTGCTATATATGATGATATCCTTAACGTAGAAGCAGCTTCTAAACTCAAAAAGAAAACATGAATAACCCAACAGACAAAAGGACACAGGACGTGAAAAAGTAATTCACAATAGAAAAATTACAAACTGGGCCGGGCGCGGTGGCTCACGCCTGTAATCCTAGCACTCTGGGAGGCCGAGGCGGGCGGATCGTTCTGAGCTCAGGAGTTCGAGACCAGCCTGAGCAAGAGCGAGACCCCATCTCTACCAAAAATAGAAAGAAAATTAATTGGACAGCTAAAAATATATAGAGAAAAAAAATTAGCCGGGCATGGTGGTGCATGCCTGTAGTCCCAGCTACTCGGGAGGCTGAGACAGTAGGATTGCTCGAGCCCAGGAGTTTGAGGTTGCTGTGAGCTAGGCTGACGCCATGGCACTCGCCCCAGGCAAGATAGTGAGACTCTGTCTCAAAAAAAAAAAGAAAAAAAAAGAAAAATTACAAACTGACCAGTGCACATTCAATGTATATATCACATCACCAGGAATCAAAGAAATACAAATTAAGAGGATTAAAATTAAAATGTCACCTTTCTTGAATGAAATTGTTTAAAAAGAATTAGAATTAGAATAATCCAGTGTTGGCCAGGATGTTGGGACAGGAGCATTGTCATTTACTGCAGGCGGGAGTATAAACGGATGCACTGATCCAGCAGTTCCACCATCTCTAAGACTTCACCCCGAGGGAATGATGGATGTGGACAAAGGTGGTACATTATATTATATACAGGCTCAATACTGATATTTTTCATAATGCCTTTTGCAATGGTGAAAAATAAATAAGGATTCACTGCTAGGAGAATTCGGCTATCTAGATAATGTTTTTCCTTTAAAAATGACAGAGAGCAAATAGAACAAAATATTAATAGCTGTTAATTTTACAGGGTAGATGTATAGGTGTTTATAGTATTGTTCTTTCTACTTTTCTGGAACTTTAAATTCTTTTCAGATTGTGGTCAAGTATGTTGTTATAGAAGAATAATTGCTGGCATGAGGAAGTAGTCAAAATATATTTTCAGTGAAAATAAATACAGATTTAAAGAGCATTTGAGTATAATCCAAATTTTACTTTAAAAACATGGATGCATATACCCGTCCCCTCCTCCCCTCCCCCTCCCTCCCTGCCCGACATCCAATAGATGTTATTTTTATATGTACACTTATGTGTTGATCAGTTAATACCAATTTGATGGTGAGTACATGTGGTGCTTGTTTTTCCATTCTTGGGATACTTCACTTAGTAGAATGCATTCCAGCTCTATCCAGGAATATACAAGAGGTGCTATATCACCATTGTTTCTTAAAGCTGAATAGTACTCCATGGTATACATATAGCACATTTTATTAATCCACTCATTTATTGACGGACAATTGGATTGTTTCCACATCTTTGCAATTGTGAATTGTGCTGCTATAAACATTTTCCCACCAAATTCCCTTTCTAATTGCTCAGCACTGCCTATTTGCCTTCATTGATTTATGGTTTCCAAAGCACTTACCACTGATATACCTTACATTTTATTTGTTTATCATTTATCTTTTGCCACTAGGAAGTAAGCTCCTTGTCTTGTTTTTCATTGCTTTATCTGTAACGCCCAGAACAGCACCTATCACATGGCAGGTGCTGAATAGACATGGGTTGGGTGAATGGATGGTAGATAAAAGGATGAATAACTGGGTGGATGGATGCAAGGATGAACGGATGAATGGGTTATGGAATAGGTAAATGGATGGATGAAAGGATGAAAGCAAGAATTAATGAATTTCACCCTAATTTCAGAAGAATCATGCTCCCCTTTAAACCTTTGCCCCTGCAGCAGAGCTAAGCTAGCTGAGGTATTCAAATTGCTAAATGTTAAGAGAGAACAAAAGAGAAGCAAACACAGTAAAAACAGAAAAATAGAAAAACACTCTGGCTAACCGAGCAAAGTGTATCATTCTGCCATAGTTGGCTTGCTTCCAGAACTCTCAAGCCTTGTACCATTTCACACGCTGTCTTGATATGATGCTCCAGACACCAGAAGCTGGCGCAACTCAGACTCACCTTTCAGTGGGTCCCATCCCTCACCGAGGACCTTCTTGCTAGACATCCTCACCGTGCATAGCAAGAGAGCCTGAACCCAACCCTGAATGATCCCTTGAGCTCTCCCTCGGTTTCTTCTTCTGGTCTGCAAGACACGCCCCTTTCCTGGGTGGATAGCCCCAGAAAAACCCTGTAACTAGACTTCCTGCTCACAGAAAGGAAGGAATTTTGTCTCCCATCAAAGTTCAGCACTATAAAAATGCCTTAATTCAATATAGCAACCATATTCCCATAAAACACTTACACACAGTAGTGCACGGAAGACGGAGAATTTTCCCCTTAAAAGATCAAAGGCAAAATGTTCAGAGACTACAGAACTTAAAGTCAGTCCAAGTTTATTGACCACCTCTGTTCATAAGTATTTTTCTGACTCATCCCTGATACATAAGGCAGAGAACAGAAGGAAGAACCTTATGGTTTGGGGGAATGTTTTGGGAAAGCAACTTCAGGAACAAACTGGATTTCCTCCTCGTCTAGGCAGGCAGCACTGGGAGTGGTCATATAACAACAGAGACTATTTGGGGGTGATTGCTATGTGCCAGGCACTGAGTTATCCACTTTACATGCTCAACATCACTGAATCCTCTTGGCAGCCTATTATGCCCATTTGATAGAGGAGGAAGCGAAGTCACGGGGGTTAAGTAATCCACCCAAAGTCACCCAGCTACTCAGTGTCAGGGACAGGATTTGAACCTAGGCCGTCTGACTCTAGCTGCCACACTCCCAACTTACCTTATACTGCTTCCTGCAGCTGTTGGTTGGACCTAAAAGGAAATGCATTCTTATTTTTGTAGTCACAGGCTGGTGGCTGAGATGAATGCAGGGACACCTGGGCCCTATTTCCAGTGCACGTTTCCTTACTGATACTATTCTAGCAGCAATATTTCTCACCCCTATAGGTCTCTGGACATCAACAAAGCATTGAATTGGGCAGAGCCCCCTGCCTCTGTCTCTGAGTTTATAATTCAACGACTTTTCAGCCCCAGAAAAGATGCAACTATAGAATTTATGGAACCGTCACTCTTTGGAGCTGCTATCCTCCCTGTTACCAAAGCTGTCTTGTAGGCAGCAGCACATTTTTGTATTAGAGAGATGGGACTGACACTTGATACATGGCACTTAACCCCCAAAGTGGCCCCAAGCAGTCGCTTCTGGAAAATCGGCAGATATTCTGTGTTACCTCGGGCTGCTGTAACAAAATACCATAGACTGGGTAAACAACAGAAATTTACTTCTCGCAGTTCTAGAGCCTGGAGGTTCAAGATTAGGGTGCCAGCATGGTCAGAAATAAGAGAGAGAGCATGCAGTCTGGTGTCCCTTCTTACGAGGACACTAATTCCATCATGAAGGTCCCACCCTCATGACGTCATCTAAACCTAACTACCTCTCAAAGACCCTGTCTACAGATACTATCACACTAGGGGTTAGAACTTCAACATATGAATTTTGGGTAGACACAATTCACTTCATAGCACACTCCCAAACGAAATAGAAATTCCTTTCTAAAACCTTAATAAGGACCCATATGGCAGAATAATACCAGCTGGCAGAAAAACAACTAAGATGGTAACTTCCTGGTTCATCAAGAAGGCAGCAATAGATACTACCAACAGCTAGTGCTTACTGAGCAGTTAACCATGTGCCAGGAACTACTTAAAATGTCTTACACGTGCCATCTTAAATTAGTACAGTGAGGTTGGTACTATTCCACGTCCATTTTACAGAAGAGGAAAGTGGGGTCACAGAGAGGTGGGGAACTTGCCCAAGTTCGTGCAGTTATTCAGCGGCATCGGGATTTCATCCAGGCAGCCTGGTTCCACAGCTCTTGCACTTTGCTTCCCCTAGGGGATGACTTTTAACCTGATCCTTTCTCAAGACACTCACACACTGACAAGTGCAACAAAGCACAGTCTCACTCTCCCTGGATTCAATCCCTGGACTCAAAACCTAGCCTTACCACTTCCTAGCTGTGTGTTCTTGGGTACGTTTCTTAACCCATCTGGGCCTGAGTTTCCTTCCCTGTTAAATGGAAATAAACGATGGCATCTATGTAATAGGGTCATGGTGAAGATTTAATGAAATAATAGAAGCTCTTAGTCCTGCACATAGTATATAACAAGTGCTCAAAACAATCACCTAGGAATATTATTATATCTTCAAGGAACCTCTCTGCAACCATCTGAAAAAGTACCTGGTCACATGCTTCCCCACTCCCTGTGCAATGGGAAGACACATCAGCAAAGCCACTGGAGTCATAAAGCCACTGGGCTCTGTGCTTGGCACCATGTAGGTGCTCAGTAAACATTTGTTAAATGAATGAATGAATAGTCCAAATAACCTCCAGCTACAATGACTAAGTCCTCTCTCACCCTCCTAGAATGCACATTGATTTGTTCTGGATTTCTTGGTAATTAATCTCTCGACAAAATTTAAGACCTGTTAATTACCCCTGATTAATTAGGGTGAACTTTTTAATTGCTTCCCTAAGCTGAAATACACTGTCAATAGGCCCCATAATTAGTGACCCAGTAATCAGTTTTAAACCAATTATCCCAGGGTAACAAGTGAAACTAGGCAAGAAGTGCCCCAGGGGCTTGGGCCAATTTCAGTGGAACTCAGAATAATACAAATTGGCACTTATGTGGGTGAAGAATGTATGTTCCGTGTAATTGGAAATACAGATACCGAGATTCTCTTGGGTGTTTCATTCGTCTGGGTTTTCACTGCTGTATTATTTGAAAGCAATAAAATAAGTCTACTTCCCACCCACCCAAAGGCCTGGAGCAGACTCTTGGGGTTTCCTGACTGCCTTTGGGTACAATTAGGGCCATCATGTAAGGTTGTGCAGGTTGTGTACTGCACAACTCTGGGGCACCATTCACACTATAGTCTGGGTACAATAACCTGTGGTTCACACAGTGCAAAGCATAGGGACATAATCATAAAGAATTCCTCTATAGAGAGAGATAGGCTTGGAGCCATACTAAGCTTTCTAGAAATACAAATGGCAGGCACCTTTCATGGTCTGTTCAGAACTATGGAGTAGCGTCACATGCACACCTAATTTCTGCAAATCCAACCACTTGGATTTGGGGAAAAAAATAAGAAAAAGAAATAATAACTTAAACAGTACAGGCAATTCTGCCTGCCACTTCATTCAATACATGCACACCCCAGAGTGAGCCTGAAATAGGGCCTTGAATCTGCTGTTCCTTGTGTGCAGAGAATATCACGCCATGTGGAGTATTTAAAGAGTCGCACTCTTTTTTTTTTCAGCTTTATTAACTTTTTAAATAGCAGGGCGTTTAAGCCAGCCATTCACTTTGTGTCCAACTGAAGAAACAAGAGATTTCTTCCCATAGTGGAGAAAAAATAGCTGGGATGATCTTTTTAAAAAATGATATAACAACCTCCAGCATGGTGCTTCCTAAGTGATTTTCAAGAGTAATTTTGACAATGTGAGATTTTTCCTCTTTTCTGCCTACTTGAGTCCCTCAGATGAAGCAGAATTCCAGTTTAAGAGGGTGGAGTATTAATTGACCAGGGAACTCTGTGCATGTGTGAGATTCCTGGTACACCAATTGGTTCTCAAGATATCCCTAGGACCGATTGCATCAGAAGCACCCGGGATGCTTGTTTTTTACAATGCAGATTCTTGGTACCTACCTCTGATCTACTACATCAGGATATCTGGGAATGTGGCCC
>RJWJ010041749.1:0-13375 GCA_004363605.1 Indri indri | reverse complement strand
CTGCTGTCTCTAGCCCTTGTAGGCTCTGGGAAGGGTTAAGGGGTAGAAGCCAGAGAAAAAGGACAAAGTCTTATTTCTGCAGCTGGTAATGTCAATCTGGGTGGGGCTCTCGGAGTGACATGTGCCCAAAAGCTGGCTCTTTCTCTCCCCCAGAGCACTTTTTTTTTTTTTTTTATGAGTCCTTAGAAAAACACTTTCCCACAGGAAACCTAGTGCACCCTTCTTAAATGTGGATGGTCCAGTCTCCACCTGACTGCCCCGGCTCTAACAGCGTGCTCAAGTTCCTTCTAATCTCTCAAGAGGTCCTCTTGGATGGGAGCCCTTCCGGGCTGACACACCCTTCCCGGGTGTGCACTCGTGCCAGTGTTCTCACCCACCTAGCTCTCTTGGCCATGCAGTTAGGCAGCCCGAACCCTTTCTTTGAGACTCGCTTTAGCTGAGAACTAGGCATTCCAAGTTTTGTGCTGTCCAAACTCCGGGAGCCACGTGTCAAGCCCTGAGTCTGTTAAAGCAGAGCCACAGCACTCTGACAGCCCCTTTCAAGAAACCCACACTCACCAATATTTTCTTCGTCACTCCTGCCTCCTGTGGAAGGGGAGATTGGGGACCCTCCTCCACAAACCTTTCATGGATCCGCAGCGATCTGCAGCATGTGGAGATACTTGCCAATTTTTGTCCTCAGCTTTAGGCCTCAGCCAAAATGGAGAATTAGGAAAGCCTCATTTAATATCCTCTTACCCACTCTTTGAAAGCCAAGTGCTCATAGCCCTTTTAACCTCAGTTCTGACCACTGATCTCTTTATTTTCCTGTTTTTTCCACAAGATAAAATACAGATATCTTTCTATTGAATATAATGGGGACCAGTATTAAAATGACAGCCCCACTGTAATTGTTAGAAGTTGTCTCAGACAGAGCTCTCTTGAATGAGGTTGGTGCTATTCACATGTTTCTTAAGCTTGCTGTCTGCCCCTCACCATGCATCCCTTTCAAGGTTACCCAGGATTGAGAAAATGAGATCTGACAGCACCATCACCAGGTATAAAAGCTACTTCATGAAAGACCGAAGCCAGCAGGTCATCTACGTGGTATCTGTGCACTCACCGCTCACCTGTTAGTTTATATTAATACAAGGCAGCAACTGTAGGGACCAAAAAAGTCAGAGCAAGTCACTTTCCCTACTAACATCCTAAATGGCAATGTAGCCATTAGATGCCACTAATTACTTATGCTACAGTCACAGCTGACAGACATCTGGAGTCTGGGACTCAGGCGGTGGAAGAGAGCTGAGCATTAGCCTGCAGCAAGCAATATTGTAGTAGGCAGAAATGACCGTCACTTCAAATTGGCCACCAGGGAGTTAGAGAGAGGATGAATTAGCATTACCTATCAGTGTTTGCAGTGGAGACACATTGGTAGCTGCAGCTATCAGATCTAACTGAAGGATTTGTCTAAGGCTGTTTAGGGTGGTTTATGGCCTCAGGGCTAGTAAAATCTGCCTTGTGGGTGAAGACTGGCTGTGCGTGAGCCACTGCTCAGAGCCCTGGGCCTGTACCCTGTCTGCACCACCAGGGGGCCTTGAAAATACCTTTAAGGTGTATCAAACCCACGATCTATATGCATTGAGGGTATTTGGGACCAATAGATAGAGAAAACTTCTCTAAATGTTTCCAGGGAATCGAGGGTCACTTGGGTAAGTGATTCCTGAATATCCTGCCGGCACAAGAGTATGATCAGGGTCATTAAACAAATAAAATCAATTTATTGAGGGCTGTATATGTACCATGAACTTAGCCTTCAGTATCTCTAAGTTTTACCACCACCATTCCCTGCAAAACAAAAATAAAATTCCTACGACACAGATAAGCAAACAGGCTCAGAAAGATTCACTGCTCCGGGTCACCCAGCTTCTCATGGCAGAGCAGGACTAAAACCCAGGTGTGCACCAAAACTTGCCCTCCATCAGTACCACTCACCTTCGCCTCAAGTAAATGTCCCCTCTTTAACTCCCACACCCTGTGGGCGTCCTTGGCTAACTGCCCCCTGTAACTGCACTCATCTCCTGAGCTCTCTCCAAAGATGGTTCCGGAAATGCAGCAGACAGCTATGGGCAAGCAGGCCATCTAAGTGACACCAGCAATCCCCAATGCCTGCCATTGTTACTGATATTTAGATGTGTTCTAGTCAACACCAACACATTTGGCGGCTTTACAAGCAAACTAACCCCGTCTCCTCCAAGCCAAACTACTTCATGGTAGAGCAGCCATTGAGGATGATGTGCTTCCTTCTGGAGCTTCCTACCCACAACCCCCGTGTTAAGAAAACCCCTTTTTCCACTTTACTGTTACAGAGTCAAATAAAATGTTGCATATTACTATCCAGGACTTGATGTAACTGACTATATCTTTAATTCCAATTTCCTAATTCACAGCACCACGACGGACAAACATATCTCAAGACATGTAAGAAATGACTAACTGAAAAATATTAGACGCAGAGGCTAAAATGGATGCAACTCATTTTTCAAGTAAAACTAAACATTAAGCATCCAGATTAAAAAGCACTACTATATAAAAGCTTGTCAAGGAATTACATCAGAGACAACTATTCTGATAATTCTATGCCTTTTATTCAGTTATTTCAGAAAATATTTGATCATTTGTTTCAAAATGTACATTTAAAAAATCCATACAAAACTGTAATTTGTTTTAAAACCAGACAGAAACAGTGGAAAAATGATTTTGAAAAAAAGTTCACCAAAAGTAAAAAGACACCCCTCCCCCCAACCCTTTTACATGAAAGCATAAATATGGCAGGTACAAATTTTCCTTGAGTTCCTTGTCGTAATTTGGTCCATAACGTGAACAGGCTAAAGTAGAAAAACACAGAGACGATCTGTCCACATTTGCATTATGAGTTGCTCAGGGCACCAGCAGCCTCAGCTCATCCTTCAGATGTTTACTAAACAGAGGAACTGAAATATGAGGTTTACAGTCTCATCACATACACACTCAAGGAATCGGTGGTTCTCACTATCACAGCCAGATCCTATCAGGTGAACAGGGCTATCCACCTGTGGCCGATTCTTGGAAAAATCTCCTCCCTCTCCACGTGAACAAGCAGCTCTGGAATGCTTTAGGCAGAGTGACAGTGATGTCATGGGCATCACAACAGATCTTATTCCTGGACACTGACTTACGCCCCATCACGAGGATGGGTTTTTCCTCTTCAACATATTTAAAAAAAAAAAAAAAAAACATGGACTTCTAAGATGATGCTACATGTTCTACAAGAGTGCCACAGAAACCCACCCAGGACCACGAGAATGACAGCAACAGAAGGAAAGTGGCTGCCATTTCTTCTGTAAGGGATGACGACTACCCCTCCCGTGGGTCCCATCTCTCCCCCACTCGCAGGGAATTGTAAGGGACAGAAAGGCCTGTGGAAGAGACCACCGGCTGGGAGAGTTATTGCACAACCCGGTAGAGTGAGAAAAAGACAGGCAGGCAAGGGGCAGGGCAGAGGGTCGCTGCTGCTAACACAGGGTAACACTGAATCAGGAGCTCAAACAGGTCTGCGGCAGCCGGACTAGACCACCTGTCAAATGCGTTATCTATGAGTTAACACTCCAGACTGGGAAGGAAAAGTAAACACCTTTCTCATAGAAACTTTGGGTTGAATGGGAAGCAAAATAGATCGGAAGAGGATTATGGTTATGTTTTTAATCTGGGATGGAGGGGGACTGGAAGAGCAGGGCTGGCCCTGTGGAGCCGGAGGCACGGGGGTGGGGCAGGGGGTGGTTCTGGGAGTCTCTGAGCTTCCCTAATAGGTACGAGGCACAGGTGTCTATGGTTGGGCCACCTCACGGGCTCCTACGGCCACCCAGCAGGCCACAAGAGAACTGATGCAAGGGAGAAACCAGGAACAACACTGAGAACACACTGGACCCTGATGCAACGGGAAGGGAGGGTGTCAGAAATGAATGAGGCAAAACTGTCACAATCCGTGTCCCTTTTATACGTAACTGTTCTGAGGTATGGTGTCCTCAGCTGCATATGACAAACAGCTCTAGAGCCCTGGCGGCGGGGGGCTGGCCACGCAGTACAAGTGAAGACCACACAGCAAAGTAAGGCACTTGCTATACACACACGCACAAAGGATCTGCTCGGGACTAAAACTCGGCAGGGGCTGCTGAGCAAAAGGCCGCAGGAGGCCTGCAAATCCAAATGCTTTTCTTCTTCACAGCTCTGCTAATCTGGGGACCTCCACACGAGAGTGAGGCAACTCTCCCCGGAGAGGAGTGGTCTTTTTCAGCCTTTGGCGAGGTGCGGTTGACACTCGTGCCAGGAGTAGGATGAAGAGTGAGAAGCTGGTCAAGTCTCCCTCACTGGGACAACCACGGGCTACAGAGGGATTCCATTTAGGTTTTCAAGTCATCTGACAATGACCTAATGCTCCAGTAATCCCCGCAGCCCTCTCCTGAAGACAAGGCCTGAGCGCAGAAGGCCGCAGGCAGGAGGAAGAACGACACGGTCGTCCTGACCCCCAGGCTCTCAGCACTGTCTCCAGTGACCGAGAACAGAGCCTCAGGAGATCAAGGACCGAAGCCTGTTCCCCTGTGACACCGAGGCCCTAGGCAATCAGTTACGTCCAGACGCCCCCACTTCCTCTCGCACCAGGCCCGGGGAAACCAGACTGTGGAGGCTGAAGCCCATGAAGGAAGCCCAAACCCAGGCCTTTCCCAGCCACTTCTAACTAAAGCCTCCACGGAACACAACTTTTATGTCGGGAGGGGATGCGCTCTCTGACCCAGCCTCTTAATTCGCTGCTTAGGAAAAAAGGTCAAGGGAATTGAGGAAGGAGGCCCCAGAAGCACACACCTGTCCCAGGCAGCAGGGGCGTTTAGGGTGCCAGGGATTCTAGTCATGACAAGCATCTGTGAGGGGTCCGGAGCACACACATCTATCTATTTTGGTTTCTCAGATGTTGGCAAGTTCTGCCTTGGGACAGGAACAGACAAGGTTCTCAGCAACCATGTAGGTCTGGCGGCCCAGGCACACGTCGTCAGGTGAGAATTGACTCATGGGAGAGCGGCAGCAACTCCCCTCCTGGCTCAGCCCGCTCCCCTTTTGCCCAGAACCATCCCCTACCTTCAAGGGGAACACATGTAACCTATTAATAGTGCGGCTATCAGAGCCTGGAAGGTAAAAATAGCTTTCCCGGCACTGAGCTCCGAGGAGGGGAACCGGCGGCACGGGATTCCTCCGTCCAGCAGAGCAGCCTCCCTCTCCTGCCACTGCCACCTGTGGGCTCCCCACACGCGGCGGCCAGTCAGCGATGTCGCGAGGCCGCAGGTGCTGAGGTAGGTTACATCTCTTCTCCTGCTCTTGGCAAATGGTGCTGAGCCGGCCTCTCAAACTTAGAAGAGTATGGCAGGGCCTTCACAAGTGGCTTGGCACTTTGGGGACAGGAGACCATGCATAAAACAGAAGAAAGTAGCCAAAGTCACCAAAACGAGAACAAGGGAGCCCAACAGGCTCACAGGCTGAAGTGGAATTATTTCAGCTCTGGCAACACGGTTCTCGTCAACCTGCCAAAGACTTGGCTCCGCTGTGAAATAAATGCGCCAGAGAGGCTAGGCTGGCTGGGAGGTGACACAGTACCCGTGACTACCCTTTAACCCCCCCCAAAAATGTCCCTGAAGCCCAGGCTGGCAAGATGCCAGCCTTACTCATGGTCTCGGGGTTTTGTTTTGCTTTTTTTTACATCAACAAACCCTGAGCACACCCTTGTCCGTGGGAAGCAGAGCCAGCCTAAGCCCACCCCAGACACCGGGCGGGTGGGACCGCATCCAAGGCACAATATATGGCAGCACTGAAGCTTGCAGACTTCAGGAACATGAAGCCGTGTCATCTCTGGCACCCAGGTGTCCTGGGACAGAGCCACGAAAACCTACACACAAGAGAATGGAGGCTGCTTGAGGGCAAGACGTCAGCGGCTTTGCTCGCCACCTCCCAGCGCTCGGCGCGTCGCAAGCACGCTGTACCTATCTGTGGAAGGCACGCCACTCAGCACTTTAACCTGGGCTCGCCGAGAGGGAGAGGCCTCTGGCAGGAAGGTGAGGCCCTGCCAGTGACACAGCTGAGAGGTGACCCAGGCTAACGGGGGAGGAAGGTGGGCTTAGCAGGCTGCTGGCTGAACACTCCCTCCGTGAGCAGTTCCCAGGCCGGGCAGGGAGTATGACCTCAACGTCAGCCTGTGTCAGGGCTGTGTGACTGAAATGGCTAAGGGGGTTGGTTCCTGACCAGCTCTGCTGTGTTGCTACCAGGCTACAAGCTACCCTTTTACCAGAGTTCTGCCGTGCCGCCTAGACAAGTGTCAGAGAAGGAAAGGGAGGGATGGGAAAAACGCATATTTTCAAAAACACCGTCCCACTTCCTAAGGGAAATCGAAAGAAGCCCAGCGTAGTTCTTCCCGTTTCTGCAACCTTACCTTGGACAGACAGATGGTCTACAACGGTGTTAGGAAACAAATCCCTCAGTTACTGGAAACCTAAAATTGATCTATGATGTAAGTGACTTGGAGAAGGGGAGTTGCTTTGATGCAAAGACCCATTTCCCCCTTTTTGGATAAAAATCCAAGGTTTGGTTTCCACTTGACATCAGAAAGAGGACCAGTGCACCAATGACACTAGCATCCCCGTGCCCACCAAGAACTGCTCCCCTCGCCTCAGCTCAGAGTTCCGAGGCTCCTAATTAGGACCTTTTACAGTCTACCGCCCCTTCTGGAAGCACTTTCAAGGCACCATAAGGACTCGGAGGCCTTGTCTTCGGGGGACAGGAGGGGAAAGGATGTGTGAGGGAGGGGGCAAAAAGACTCCTACCGTCTAACTAGGAGAGTGACCTGGGGTCAGTCCTGGCTTCAGGCAGTCCAAAATGCTAGAGGTGTGCTCAACAAACATCAGCAATGACAACAATTCCAAAGAACACTCAGCTAGTGAGGCCAGAGCGAGAATAGCCCAGGTGACCCCCCCACCCCCACCCCGGGGACACCAGGGGACCATCACGGGGCTGGAGCCCTTGGGGCTTAGTGTTTCCACAGCCAGAGACAAAGTCGAGGCAGAGAGCTTGGCTCCTGACAGGGTGGCTGGTTCTGAGCTTAGGACCAGCGTCTCTCTGGCAGGTTTGCACACGGCTGTTTGGTTTGGTTTGGTTTTGAATGCTGGTGAACGGCTGAAAAAGCAACTGCAGCTGGGACTGCTGAAGAAAGGCCTAGGTCAACTTCTCCGTCGTTTCTGCCACCATTACCTTTCTGGAAGAGCTGCTGCTCACACGCTTCGCTCTCGCTCCCCACGGCGGGAAGACTTGTCCTCCTTCAGCGCTTCCCCCACAGAGCAGCAGCGGGCTGGTCATCAGTCCTTGCCCGGCCACTGGTAAGTCACGAGACCCAACGGAGTTAACACCATCCTGGATTGAGTCGTCAGGTCCCAAAGCCAAATGCCTTGGCGTTTACAGCCAGCAGCAGCTGCCGTGCCTCGCGGTGGTACATGCAGAACTGGAATCGCGGATCTCGTCAGTTAATCAGCACCAAGGACATTCCGATCCAGGAGGGCCGGGCGCTCCTCCTCCTGCCCCTCCACAGGGGGACACCAAGGGGCCTGCTGCTGGCCCCGGCTGGAGGCTCCCTGGCACGAGGCTTCCAGACAGACAGGTCCTGGGGACTGACGGACAGGACTGCAATCTTAGCTCCCTCTCATTGTAAAAATCAGACACAGAAAAATTGCACGATCAGGTGAAATGAGACAGTAAAAGAGAAAGCAGCAGCCATGAACGAAGAGAAAGAAAAGGCAAAGAGAAAGACAGCCTTGAGAACCTGGGCTTCTAGAAGGCCCGGCACAGGGCAGGGGTGAGGACGCAAGGCAGCCTGAGGGAGAGAAAGAGAAAGGGTTTTGGCTTTATTGAGAATGGTTTATGGATGAAGAAGAGAAAGCCAGGAAGCAAGCAGGAAAAACCCCTCGCTGAGGACGGGTCTCTGCCGGCGAGACGGAGCACCAGGAGCAGGCGGGCGGAGGCAGGGAGGGGCCCGGGCTCCTCGCCCCCTGCTGCGCCCCCACCAAGAGGAGTCCTGTTCTCAGCACTTTGGCCTTAAGGAGACTTGAGTTTCTTAGTCCGTGGGGAGGTTCCATTCTCGGCCTTCACCACTCCGTTTTCGTGGTAACCTGGGACGTGGAGAGAGACAAACACGCGTGGCGTTTCTGCGGGACCGAAGCAGCAGTGGGGAGGTGGGGACAAGCCGGAGGGACACTGGGCCACAGCGTCCCACAGCAAAGCAAGACCGGCAGGCAGCTCCCAGTCGGTTCCTGCTTTCCCCAGTGTCTTGGACAAGTGGCCCTGTTTGAAGAGCTTGGGCTCTGTCCTTTAGCAGCAGGGGCCTGGGGGTGGTGCGCAGGAGAACTGAGAAGCAGGCGCAGGCCTGCCCGCCCAGGCCCGAGGCTGGGGCTGCACACTCGCCGAGCTCGCTCAGAGCTGCCAGTATCCCCAGTTCCTCTCGGGCCCCTGCAGGGCGCCAGCCCATTTCAGTAACTCCCAGGAACGGTGGTGACAGAAGGGACAGGCTACAAGAGGCTGCAGGGACAAGGCCTTACTCAGATGCCTGACACTCATTTGGCAGGAAAATTGTGCTCTCTTTCCATTGTTGTTAAAAATACCTCCGCGTGCTTTCTCAAAGTCAAAGAGGTACATGTGGCTGCAGCCTCATGCCCTGCACCTCCCCCGCCAGCCAGGCCCGACTCCTCGTCACACCCAGCTGTGCACGTGTCTGATTCCGACACGCATGAGCCCTTGCCAAGCAGGTGGCTGCCTGGAGAAAGGCAGGTGAGTCAAAAAACAGAGCCTCGTGCAGACAGGCCCCCAGGCGGGACAGACGGCGCAGGGCTGGCAGTGCCCAGGCACTTGGTGGGGGAGGCGTGTGCAGGGGCCAGAGGAGAAGTGGGCGTCCCACCCCTGCTGCCACCTAGCCCTGCGGCGCCCTGAGTCACTGCTGAAGACAGAGGAGGAGCCGGCAGGCTGGGAGGCGGGGGCAGGCTGGGATGTGGAGCAAAGGGCAGGTGAGGACAGAGCTGCCGGGCGGCACAGAGAAAGGCCGCCAGCGGCAGCGGCAGCAGAACTTGGCCAGGGTCCAGCAGCCACCCTGAGGACATGTTTCCCGCCAGAGCTCCCCACCCGGCCACCGCCCTGCCCCCGCAGTGGCCAGGGCTCCCAGCCGAGTTAGGGCCAGTCCCGCCCACAATCTGTCCCTGGCCCACACCCAGCCACGTGCCAGTCAGGGAGCCAGGAGCCCCAGGCCCGGGAAGGAGCCGGGAAAGAGGAGCCCACAGGACGGGTCTGGGGAGCCCGGGCCTGGCTCCTCCCCGCCCATCCCAGACAGACCTCGCCTGGCTCTGCTCTCTGCCAAGGGCGCTGGCACTCACCACATTCCCTCTTGATGAGCCTGGCTGGTAGTCTGGGGGCAGCTGGGACTCTCCGCTTGGCGCTCTGCTCGTTCCAGTATTCCCGCCAGTGCCGCAGCTGGGAGTGGATGAAGCGCCACATGAGCCAGGCCTGGGCAGCACACACCAGCAGCAGCACGCACAGCCTGTGGGGTGAGGGCAGAGAGGTGGGCGTGAGGACGGGCTCACAGCCTTGGGGCAGGGGCTCTATGGCCACTCCTATGGCCCATCACCTTGGGCCTCACCGCCACCATCACCGGGAAGAGTGTGAGCTTCGGTCCATCTCCAGCTCTGGCACACCAGGTATGGGGAAGTGACGGGCCAGGGAGACGCAAAGGAAGCGGTGACACGTGCGTCCAGCTCCGCATCACGCTTCTCCCACGCCTAGGGAGAGGTCCACGGCTGTGTCTCCTTTGTGTCCACAGCACAGAACAAAGCTGAGGTGAGCCTCATGGATATTAGTGGAATTTAAATGAACTGAATTATGATGTAGCTGAGAAAATTCCTGAAGAGTGGCTTCTCACCTAGCATGTCACTTAAAAGCAGAACAATGCCAGACGAATCACCCTCCCGGGCCTGCGGACTCATAGAAACACCACGGCTTCCCCACTGTCTTCCTCTCCAGGAGGGCAGGCCACTGGCCAAGCCGCTGGGAACATGGTTTTAAAGAGCCCACGTGTGGCTGTAATGATCAGCTGAGGCACTGGATGTGACACCTCGGTGTGCCACGAAGCACTGGACAAGTGTAAAGGAATTCACACTTGGACCAGCCCCGACTGCAGTCTGAGCACACCAGGGCCAGAAGTGAAGACGGTTTTGAAGGAAGAAGGCTGGTACCTTCTCAGGCCTTGTGTCCAGAGATTTCCAGCCAAACATCAACGTGCAGGAGACTCAAGCGCCTGCCACCTCCTGACCTTCTGCGGAAGTTGTGCCAAGTTCAGGAGGCTCCAGGCAGTGCTCAGGGAGCCCTGACTAACCACCTCGGGCTTCTACCCAACTCACCGGCAAAGCAAAGTGTTGAAGTTCCCTTTCTCGGGGTCAAAGGCCTGGTTTTCCATGCGAGCCAGTCCGAAGCCGATGGCCAGCACGGCGAGGGTGAGGATGAAGAGGCGGGTGACCCCAAACACGGCAGCCCAGGCATTGAATCTGCTCAACAGCAGGAGAAAAACGTCAGCCTTTAGGGTCCTTGGAGGAAACTTCACCCACTTCAGAAGGGACCCCAAGTGGGAAGAAGATTCAAGGGTGGCCTAGGAGGGTGTGTGAGGCATGAGATAGCTAGAATAACATGCTCCAGGGAAAAAAAATAACCTTAGGGCGCCGCCTGCAGGTAAGCGGGCAGCGTGCACCCAGGGAGGGACCCTCCGATCCTCCGACCCTCTGGGTCCTCAGGGGAGGCCTCGGCCCAGGCCGGAGCAGGCCAGCCTCCTGCAGCCCCACTTACAGCTTCTCGTTGTTTTCATCCGCAAAGTAGAAGAGTCGAGCCATGTGGAAGAGGAACTCGGTCGAGTACTGCAGCAACAGCAAGATCAGGCCCAGGCGGCTCAGGCTGGGGGGAAAAGACCAGCCTTACACTCCCCGCAAGATGCCGTGCAGGGCAGAGGCCACTGCACCTGGGCTCAGGCTGTCCCCTGTGCCTGGGCTCTGCTTTCCACTCCCACTTTCCCTGGCTGGCCCTGCGTCACCCTTTAGGATTCAGTTTAGCCGTCACACCCTTAAGAATTTTCCTAATGTGAGCCGCTGGCCTTTTACCTCTCCTGTCTGGGTCAGGTGCTCCTGCCTGTTCCCATAGTGAGCCTGGCTTAGGCTCTTCGCAGTGCTCAGCACCCTGCACTCATCACCTAGGCTGGAACCAAGCACAGAAAATCGCTCACGGCAAGTCTTCCGAGCTTGGAATACAGAAATACGAGGCGTTCCTGCTGTCCGACTGTTCACCATGCCCGTCTGCAGGGACAAGAGGAACACGGAGAAGCAGGAAGCACCCCTACGTAGCCCTGCTCCTACACTCTCCCCTGGTCCTCATCACGCTCTGCCAGGGTCACAGCGCAGCCTGGCTTCTTTAGACTCATTCTGCACGTGACACAGGAGCGTCCCACACAAGGGCAGCGCTGGCACCACTACGCAGCCTTCGACCCTCAGAGACCCCTGTGGCGCTGATGCTGCTGCGGGCCTCCAGAGACGGGGACCAGAGCCGAGCACTCCCTCCCTTCCTGCCTCTGTTAATCCAAGTCGGTCACTCCAGACAAGTGCCACCGGATCTCCAGGCCCTTTAGCAAAAAGTTATATATAGCAAGTTCTCAAAATGCCAGCCAGGAGAAAGTCAAGTACAAGGTGTTCCCCTACACCACGTGGATAAAGCTCAGGAAAAGTCCGAGTTATCAGTGACATCGCTCATTCATCAATATGATTCTTTTCATGAGAGAGACTCTCAAGGCCAAACCCTGTAGCAACTCTTTCCACTTCCAGAACCACCAAGAAGCAAATGACTCTCCATTTCATTATAAACCAAAGGGAAGGGAATTCCAGAGTCACAAGCTCTGGCAGCATCTGCCACAGGACACCGTGAGGTGGGAGCCAGCTTGGGGATGCCTGCAACCCGCAAAGCCGTGATTCAAAGGCCAACATCCATCGGAAGTCTTCTCTGGCTCTCTCTTGGGTTAACAAAGTCACCCTTCTGGGTTCCCATAGCAGGTGACAGACACCTGCTTACCACACTAACCTGTCCTTACCTACTGTCTCGCCCACTAGGCCGAGAATGAACCACTGAAGGTAAGGGAATCATCCATTATCCATCTCTGGTTTCCCAAGTCTTAGCATGATACTTGGCACACACAGGGTGCCCAATAAATGCCTGCTAATTAAATGTGTGCGTAGCTGCACAGACATAGAAAGGCAAGGAAATCTGACTGGCTCCAGGTCTCACTCACTTTAAGAGGTATGCTCCAGCTATGTGGACCAGGTACAGGCAGATATACTGGAGCTGGCGGGGGATTTCCTCCTGGAAACAAAAGAAGCACACGGTAAACTTGCTCATGCCCCAGCTGGAGATGCGGGACTAGAGGGGACGCGCACGGGGTGCGAGAGAAGGCCAAGCCAGCCTACCCTCCGCAGGGCTGGGCGGCTGTAACGCACAGTCCCATGTCACACCATGCACCGGGCCACTGAAAATTCCGAGGGCATTCAGGTCCACTCCTGAATTCCAGCAGCTTCGGGTCTGGTGTCAGAGGGCGAGGATTGGGTTGAGAAAGAAGAGACAGGCACTGGGGAAGAGGGCTTTGGAAATAATTCAGAGGGAAACTATAAAAAAGTTTTTTTTAAAGACTGTAGGAATGGCAAAAACCTTCTCTATCCAGAAGATGAGAGTTAGATTTGCCCCCGAGCCACGTGTCTGGTGGAGGCAGCAGGCAAGAGACTGACCCTGGTGGCCTGCTCTCACGGGGTCGACGTGGCTTTGACCCAACACCCCGCAACACATTCCCATCGCGACCCAACACTTGGTGCTTCCAGAGGAAAGGGAAGGGAGGGGAACCACCGGGGAAAACAGGAGGGGAGTGGAGACGAATGTCCTCCCAGAGTGGGAAGGAGACGTGAGCACTCACCTTCCGTACCTTCTGGAAGTACAGCTCAGGCAGCGCGTGCAGCCAGTAGGCCAGCTGGCACAGGTAGAAAAACTTCACCTGGAAGCTGGAGATGGGGGGCGAGTCACAGGGGCAGGACAGAGAAAAGTGCCGAGCACAAGAGGGAAAGGCACAGGCCACTCTGTGTGTGACGAGCTGAGCCAGGAGTGAACCCGGCAATCACCCACCCTGAGCCGGGGACCCTGGCTTCCCCCGTGGCCTGTGCCCTTGTTCCACATATAAGACCAGTTGACGGGCCATAGAAAGTCCATGGAT
>RJWJ010041748.1:0-13366 GCA_004363605.1 Indri indri | reverse complement strand
ATAATTTAAATTGGAAAAATTATTTCTCTGTCCAGGCAAATCCCAAATTATATTTTTCCATGGGCAGAAGCTGACAGTCCTTGGAATGGCTGAAGCGTTAGAGAGAAGAGGTGGAGAAATTTTAGAGGTTGGCCAGCTGGGCAGTTAGAAAGGAACTTACAGGTTTGTAGGGTCCTGGTGAGATCACCACGGTCCAAAGTTCTGTCCTCAGGTTTACAAAACAAACTTTTACCTTATTAGTGTACCTAGAGTTGAATAAATTCTTAGGGAATAACTCGCAATAAAAGTAAAGTCACGACTGAGAGATATATAAGCTAGAAAGATGGTTTGTCAATTTAAGATCAGAGACAGCTCTAGAGTGATGGAAATGCTCATCCACATCCTTCTTTTTAGATTTAGGCTATTGGTCTATGCAAGTTACTAACTGGAATATTGCTCGGTGTGAGAGTAACTGATGATGCTCCTCCGTGTCCATGTCCTCCTCCTCTCCCTTGGCATGCTGCTGGACAGCATTGCCTGTTCCCTGCTGCCCTCCTCAGCTAGGTGGGGCTGTGTGAGGAGTCCTCTCCACCGGAATGTGAGCAAAGGTGACGTGTGTTCCCTCTGGGCCAAGAGTCTCGGGAATGGGGGTACTTTCTCCGCTGTCTCTCATTCTCCACCCACCAGCTCAATGCACAGTACTCCAAGGACCCGGGCGAGGGTGGTGCCACAGTATCAAAGAGTCTTGAGTCCCTGAGTGACTGTGTGGAGCACAGCCTACTCCCGCCCCAACTCTCAGTGACATGACAGAGACACAAACTTTTATGGCTTTAAGCTGGTGAATTTCTGTTATCCACCATGGCAGCCAGTGTAACTTACCCTGAGTAATACACGCGGTCAGCATGGAATTAGGGTAAAGGGATTTGGATCCTCATAAAGAATGTTCCATCAGGATGGTGGTAAAACTGAGAAATGGCTCCTTCCCCACAAATGGAGCCCGGTTTTCCAGAAACCAGCATGTTTATGTTCCCATAGCTGGTGCCTCTCTACTTGGACACTCACAAATCTTGCTCTCTGGGGCTCATATTTTTCTGAGACTCCTTCTGCTAAAAACACCCTTTCTTCAAACAGGGCTCATTCCAGTGGCGTAGGCTGCAGCCTTCTGGGTTACAGTCACATCTACATTTTAAGATGACTAAATATTTACGTATCATCATATATGTACCTTTCTCTTTTCTTCTTTTTAACTATAAAATTAATACATGACATGAAAAAAATAAAATATTAGAAAAGGTAAGTCTCCCTCCTCCTCACCTGTCCCTAGAGATAAATTCAGTTAATAGTCTCTTGTTTATCTTTCAAAAAAAATTTGAATGCATATACATGCATATATGTGTATATTATTTAAAAACACAAATTAATGGCATTTCTCTATACTTTTTTTTTTTACTTTGCCGTTTGAGCTTTTCATTCAATATTATATCTTGGGGGTTCTTAAATGGTCAGAGATGAATAAACATGTTTCTTGCCTTTTGTGAGTATGTCAGGGGGCAGATAAATCAGGAGTACAAATGATCTAAAAGCAAGAGTATATGAGCAGTACCATTTGACAGGCACTATGTGTTATGCTAATTGTACATAAGGTTTTTTTTTTGGAATGTATGGAAAAAAAACACTCATTTATTGAGTACCTTCTATGTGTCAGGCACTGCACTAAATGCTTCATGTATAGTCTCTTTTTTTTTTTTTTTTAGAAACAGGGTCTTGCTCTGTCACCCAGGCTGGAGTGCAGTGGTGTGATCATAGCTCACAGCAACCTTGAACTCCTGGGCCCACTTCAGCCTCCTGAGTAGCTGGGATTACAGGTGCACACCATCACAGCTAATTTTTTTTTTTTTTAATTTTAGAGATGGGGTCTTACTATGGTGCCCAGGCTGGTCTGGAACTCCTGGCCTCAAGTGGCCCTCCTGCCTCGACCTCCCAAAGCACCGGTATTATAGGCGTGAGCCACTGCACCTGGCCTAAGGTATCTTATTATTCACAGTACCTGAGTGAGGTAGGTATTAGCGTCTTATCTCCATTGTACAGCTAAGAGCAGAGTAGCTCAGCGTGGCTAAATAACTTGTCTAGGGTCACATACCTGGCAAGTGGCTTAACAGGGATTTTAACTTCAAAGACCACATATGCTTTGCACTCTACCTGCTTCTTGATAAAAACTCAAAATGACATCTAAGCAGGAGCCAACCCTCTGAGTAGCGGATTAGAACCACTCCGAGCCACTGGGTAGTTCTTTTACTTCTTGGACCAACTATTAGTTGTTTATTTGGACAAGGAAGCTCTTCTGTTGTCTTGTTGAGAAGAGGAGGGCGGGTGGCCTCGGGCAAGATCCCGAGCACATCTTTCTCAACTTCAACCTGGAGAAAAGGATCTTACCTGTGGTTGGAGCGGTCAGTGGGTTACTACACACAGAGCACTTGAAAGAGTGCCACTGTTACCGGTGGCTCTGTGGATTTGAGCGCAGGAAGGAAAGGAGGAAGAGAGAAGGCCCCAGAGTTGAGGCCCAAGGAGGGGGGGTCCCACCCTGGGAGGGCCTTTACGCCAACACAGAGCCGGAAGGCAGAAGGGAGAGGCAGCTGGCGGGAAAGCAGGCAGAAATTAGGGAAGAAAATTAAGCAGAAATTAGGGAACAAAGCCCACCTGCCCTTGCTTCCCTCGCCCTCCACCTCCTGTCGCTGGGATTGGGGGTGAAGCGAATGAGAAAAGGGGAAAAAAGGGGCAAATCAGACAGGAAGCCGACCCCGGTCTCTTGCTGGATCGGAGTCAGGAGAGACCGAGTCGCCGAGGTCGCCCGTGGGACGCCAAGTGTCCTGTGGGAGGAGGGCTCTGCCACTTGCTTCCTGTCCTCGGTGCTTTCAGTAAATGCTGTGCTTTAGCTTCCCCACGTGCTTGCCCTTTCCAGGCTGCCCCGCGCCAGTGGACTTGGCGGGTGGGTGGGGTGTGTTTGATGGTCTCACGCAAAAGCTTTGTCGTGGCCCTCGGAGGGCGGGAGGAGTAGTGTTTTGCCACTGACGGGGGAGCGCTGATCCCACGGGCAAGGACGGCCACCAGGGAGAGGGCAGCTGCATGGCGCAGTCTGCAGCTACGCGCAGAGCGAGGAGGGGAGAAGATGTCTGGGTTGGAGGACAGCCTGGCTCCAGCCAGCCCTGGGGGGCACAGGAGGACAGGGACACTCGAGACCCAGCATCAGGTGGCACCAGCCCTCTGTCCTTGGCCGTGCTCGCTCGAGGCTCCATCTGTTCCTGAATGAGGAGCAGGGCTGACATGAGGGACTGACATTTGTCCTTCTCTCACCTTTCTGCCTACCTAGCCTGTGCCTTTATGTGGCTCTTGGGTGAGGGACAACGGGAAACTAACATTGACACTCGCTGGGGGGCCCTTGATTACAGGTTATAGTAAATGACACAGTGGCCCCTTTATGAAGAATGGGTTCGGTCACCCTCGACAACTTCTTAGTGAGGAGCTTTTTACAGGAGGGTCGATGGTGAGTTTGGGTGTTGTCAGGCATGTCCCCAAGAGGTCTGAGAATGTGTCATTTCCTTCAGGAGTTTTTCAGAGTTGGGAGTGTGTGGTCCTGAGCCTCAGAGGCACAGAAACCTAATTTATCAACCCCATGGATTGCGGAGAGTGGAATGTTTCTGGGGGGTGGAGTCGCATTCGCCAATCTCACAGAATGATGGATAAACCAAAGTGCCTGCCAGTTTCTTGTGATTAAAAGGGCCAAGGGGGACTGAATACTGGCAGCCTGGGCCCATAGCAAAGGCGGGCGACATGGGAAGTCACATTCTGTAAGAAGAGGTTGCTTGGTGACCACAGAAGTCAGAACCAGGGGAGTTAGTGTTTTAATTCAGATGTTTAATGACACCATACTACGATGATCTCATGTGTGCATCTTCACAGCGGAAGATGCCCGCCAGGCTGCCCAGGCAGGGGGAGCTGTTGGTTGTTGGGGTGCATTACGACTCTCTCCCCCTGGGCCTGGGCTGAGGCGCCACTGCCAACATTTGCCTGTGACATTCTACTTGTTAAAAAAAGCTGTGCCTCACCGTGGACTTTTGAATGTAGATGATCTGGTTAGTTCACGTTTGGGGGTCTGGTAATCATCCCATCATTTTAGGGCAGTGTTTCTCAAAGTTTGCAATAGAACCATGTCTGCCCGTGTGTGTGTTGACTAAAAATGCAGATTTCTGAATCTCATTTCTGATGGTCTGAGTGAGCGTCTCTGGGGCCAGGGCCTGGGAATCTGAATTTTAAGCCAACACACCAGTTGAGTCTAACGTACAAAAAATTTGAGAATCATTGTTTTTGGGGTGACCTCGCCTATCTCTGTAATCCATTGTGAGTTGATTTTGGAGTCAGCCGTCTTATATCCAAGTGTTTATGGAAATCATTAGTACTGGTGACACTTTTGCTATCTTTGTCATGTTGTAGATTAAAAAACTCAATTAGATATTGTTAAAAAATAGGTTCTTCAATGGGGGTAAATCCTATCTAATGAATATAGTCATCATTCCAGTGTGTAGAAAAGGCAAGATCAGGTGTATAACTCCCCTTGAATTTTGTCCTAATGAGGTTACTTTTTCTGTGGTACCCATCTTCAGTCAATATAGATTTTACACTAATTCTTTTTTCTCCCCAGCTTTATTGAGGTATAATAATTTTACTGACTAATAAAACTGGTATAAAGGTATACAACATGATGATTTGATATATGTATACATTGTATGAGGATCACTACAATTAAATTAATTAACACCTCCTTCAGCACATAAAGTTACATTTGTGTTTGTGGTAAGGACTTAATTAATTCTTATAATAAAGGTCTAGACTCTTAATGATTAACATTTCAAATAGTACTACATGCAGGAGTGTTATTTGTTTTCTTACTGCTAAATATTAGTGACCATTTGAAGCATGCATAAAGAAAGTGTTATTCAGAGTTCTGACAAAACCGCTAATCATTTGCTGTAGGAAGTTATCCCAGCAGAAATCTTGATTGTAGGAATAGGGGATTTGCAACAGGAACTGAGCTCAGAAAACATTAATGCTGGTTTTCATGAAGGTAAGTGACTTTTAATACTTGCCTAGAAAGCGGAGAGCATTTTTTTTTTCCCCCTTCAGTACAAAGATTCTCTAGGTCCTGTCTTCTTACTGACACAGCAAGAAGGTTCTAACCTCCCATTGCGACTTCTCCACTTAGTTAGCCACCGGCCCAGGCACCCAGGGGTTACACTTCTTTTCCTGACAAAGACTGCAATTTCATCTGCAGCCACATGAAGAAACAATCACAGCCTGGATTAATCACAGGTGTGTGATCCCCGCACTCGGCGGCCAGCCTTTTTGAACAGGGCAACTTCGAATTAACATCAGATTGAAACCAAGTTGCTTCCCTCGCGATGATTCATATGGAACTTCTGCCTGTTATTCGAAAGGAAATGCAAACCCCAGAACATTCTGAAAACTCTACTTTTGACCTCTTATGAAAATAATGTGATTCGAGAAGGAAGAGAGAAGCATGAGAATTAATTTTCTGGCCAAAATAATGTGCTATTTTGCAAGCTGACTGCATCTTAGAAATAAAAGAAGCAAAAAATAATGCGGATTTTGTGTACATCAGAGTAAACAGAGTACGGGTGTTATGCAGAATTTGCAGAATCAATTCCCTCTAGAGTGGATTTTCAAAAGCAGATTCTAAGTGTGTTCATGTATCTGTTAGCTTAAACTGGTTCACATTGTTAAAGCTTATGGCTGTGCTTGTGGGGGAGGAAGTTAGACACTGACGTTTTTTCCGGAACATTCCCTCCTCTGATGCCAAATTTCCTATTGCTAATCCCTTATCCTGATCCCCTCCTGGGGGGTCCTGCCTAATACCAAACCTGTAGACTTTCTGTACAAAGAATGTTGGCGGACAAAACACGAGGTTTAAATTTTTTAAAATGACACAGGGAATTTTTTGTTCCTGTCTTCTAGCAGGCTGAGGAGATTTTTTTTTTTTTTTTTTTATCAATTTGATTCATCACTGCGAAAATGATCTCATGGTAGATTGAATTTCCTTTGAATTTTTTAAATGGTTAATGAATAAATTGATGCTTTTTTTTTTAATATTGGAAAAATGTTGCCATAGTGATTTCTTGATTTTTCCACATATAGCTATGAACATTGTAAGTGTTCTTAGTATACCTTGGGGACAGTGGTACCTTTCTGATTTAGTTTTAAGATAATTTTATGTTTATCTTTAAAGAATCTTTTGAGGATTAACGGTTGTAGAACTGCAGTCTGACAACATTTCCTCTCTTCTTGTGTATTTTTGTGCATTTGCCTCCATTTTCCCGGGAGCTTCTTCCAACCTAAATCTTTGTAGCTGTGTTTTTCTTTTCTTTTTTCCTAAAAGACAGACTCTTTTCTAATCGTTAGGAAAATGCACACCAAAACCACAAGGACATGCCACTTTCACAGCCATTAGGATGGCTGTTGTAAAAAAACAAACAAATAGGAAACAGCGAGCACTGGTGGGGACGTGAGAACCTGGAAACCCAGGGCTGGTGGGAGTGCAAAATGGCGTAGCCGCTGTGGAAGACGTTAAGGCAGTTCCTTAAAAAAATTAAATGTAGAATTACCATGTGATCCAGCCATTCTACCTCTGGGTATATACCCAAGAGAACTGAAAGGAGGGTCTTCTAGAGATATTTGCACACCCTATGTTCATAGCAGCATTATTCATAGTAGCTAAGGGTGGAAGCAACCCATATGTCCATTGGCAGATGAGTAGATGAACAAAATGTGATATAGTCATGCAAAAGAATGTGATTCAGCCTTAAAAAGGAAGGGAATTCACATGCTACAGCATGGATTTTATGTGTATGTTACCACAATAAAAAAAAAATAGCTTAAAAAAATAAAAAAAAAGCAAGGAAAGCTCTTACATTGTGATTTTGCAAAATGCAGCCTGTCCAGGAACTCTCCTGTACTCATGGGCTACAGGTTGTCACCGAGTCCGGCCAGCCACTCAAAGTCCATGTCAATCATCTCTTCTTTGGGGCCTGTCACCTCTTCCAGCCCAAGCAGAACACTTGTTTTTTTGAGATAAGGTCTCACTCTTAGCCTGGGCTGCAGTACAGTAGCACCATCATAGCTCACTGCAACCTCCAGCCCCTTGTCCCAAGCAATCTCTTGCCTCAGCCTCCCAATCAGCTGGGACTACAGGCACGTGCCACCATGCCTGGCTAATTTTTAAATTTTTCTTTTGTAGAGACAGGGGTCTTACTATGTTGCTCAGGCTGCTCTCGAACCCCTGGCCTCAAGCAATCCTGCCTCGGTCTCTCAGAGTGCTAGCATTACTGGCGTGAGCCAGCATGCCTGGCCTTCAACCAGAAAACTCAAAGTCTGAGTGATACGTGAAGATGCTCTAGTCAGTTATCCATCTGCAAGACCAATGCCTGGCTCTACACTATGCTAGAGCCCAGGTGACACTCTGTCTAAATGTCCAGTCTGCCTGTTTGCCAAAGGACAAGGGAAGAGCGAGGATGTGGAGAAACTCTAACTTTAGATGTTGTAGGGCAGGTAGGTATTTCCCAAACTTTCCTGGTTGTCAGAATTCCCCAGGGTAATTCCAGGGCTCCACCTCAAGCTCCTGAAGTCAGACCATCCACTGGCAGGTGTTGAGAATCTGGTTTTGTTTTGTTTTGTTTCAAGTAAATGTTTTAAGTGATTTGTAATGATCAGGGGAGTTCGGAAAATCCTGGTGAATGTTGAAAGCATGGGCTTGATTACCTTGTAAAAAGACAAAAATCTGGGAAGCTATATGAGACTCATTCTCAGATGTGGGTGCTGTCTCTGTTGGAAGGCAACAGTCAGGATGTGTCCCCCAGAATGAGAGAAGTTGCTTGTCTGGTGAGCGCAGAAGCAAAGCTATATGCAAATGCAGAGCGCTGGTAACCGCAGTTGCCTGTTAATTAGCGGAAGGGATGGAGTTTCTTTCCAGTGTGTTGTGCTTATTGTGACTTCAGAAGATGGCTCTTTGGAGGAGTTGCTTAAATTTAGGATCCTTCCTGCTCTGCAAGCACTAAGGCACATCACTCAATTGAGGTAATAGTCTTTGATAAAATCCATAATATAAAAAGTAGTGTGCTAAGTACTAGAAGGTCTCAAGATAAAAAAAAAAAAAACAAAACCACATCAATTTTCTGCTCTTCAGAAACTTAAAAATAGCAATTCTCATCTTAGTTTTAAACTTGCAGAATGAAAGTGTCATATGTTGTATTTATGGTGTGTATTTTATACTTATGAAAGTAATTATGCACAAGTTGTAAGCTCCCATGGTTCTAGGAACTGGCTGCTATTTCTTTTCTTTTTTTTTTGAGACAGAGTCTTGCTCTGTTGCCTTGGGTAGAGTACAGTGGCGTCATCATAGCTCACTGCAACCTCAAACCCCTGGGCTCAAGCGATCCTCCTTCCTCAGCCTCCTGAGTAGCTGGACTGCAGGCGCACACCACTGTGCCCAGCTAATTTTTCTATTATTTTTGTAGAGATGGAGTCTCACTCTTGCTCAGGCTAGTCTCAAACTCCTGGCCTCAAGCGATCTTCCCGCCTTGGCCTCCCAAAGTGCTGGGATTACAGGCATAAGCCACTGTGCCCAACCTACATCTGCCTTTTAAAAAGAATAATGAAACAGTTAACCTGTGTCAAAAGGTGGCAAATTACATTCCTCAGGAAACTAGGAATCTCATAGTGTGGTCCTTGGCCGGGAGTGTTCTCTTGATGGTCCGACACAGATTGAAAAATACACGTGCTTTTGGGAGGATGTTTTTTGTGCAAGTGAGACGAAAATCTCATAAATTTTCACTACTTACGGTGGTAAGTAGTGGAGCTACTTACCACTAAGTAATTAAGGGAAGTTATGTTCAATATGAAGCAACTAAATCACTTTCATTCTTAGCATTCATGGATAATATGACTTCAATATTCTAAGCTATTGGCTGCTGTGCTAGGCTTGGTCACATTACTAAGCAACTGCACAGGTACTCCAGGAATTCCTATAAACTGGGAAAAGAAAGCTTTATATCCCTTGTCTAGTTGTGCTTATGACTTCAAATGGCTGCTAGTTGTGTTTTTAAATAATAAGTTACTGTTAGTTTGAGTGATGTTTGGTGACGGTGATAGTGTTCATGGGATCTCTTTTCATAAGTCAGACTTTTGGCCTGTTATTTCCTGGTCACTAGTCTTTAATCCGTGTATATGGAGGTTCTAGAGTTCAAATGTTATTCATCCACATGCCTCTTGCTGAAGCTGATGGTTCTATAATTCCCCTAACGTTCACTTGTACTGGAGCAGATCATTGGTGACACGCTGCCTCTGAATTTGAGTTCTTTAAATACCTTGTGTTCTTTAAATAACTTGTTAGGCACTAGCATGTCATTACATTTCTGGGTTAGCTTTAAACTATATACAGCATTGTTTTAGGATCTAAAATCACATGTTTGTTGCCTTTCAATTCTTTATCACAGAGCTCTTTTTTCTTTCAGTAATTGGCAATGGGTCGGGCAGGGGGGGCTTTAGGATCTTTTGCCTAACCCAAAAAACGATGTGGTTAGGAGCTACCACTTGAAATCAAGATTCGCAGGGATTGAATATTTGAATATCCTTTTTAACATGAATGATTTCCCCATAAGTTGGTGACTAGCTTGGCTACAGTAGCATCCCCTGGGAAGTATTTTTAAAATAGTGATGCAGGCCGGGCAAGGTGGCTCATGCCTGTAATCCTAGCACTCTGGGAGGCTGAAGCGGGAGGATCGCTTGAGGTCAAGAGTTCGAGACCAGCCTGAGCAAGAGTGAGACCACGTCTCTACTAAAAATAGTAAAAATTAGTTGGGTGTGGTGGCGCATGCCTGTAGTCCCAGCTACTCAGGAGGCTGAGGCAGGAGGATAGCTTGAGCCCAGGAGTTTGAGGTTGTTGTGAGCTAGTCCGACACCACGGTACTCTGGCCTGGGTGACAGAGTGAGACTCTGTCTCAAAAAAAAAAAAAAAGTGATGCAGAGCCCAACTTCAGACCAATTGAGCTGAAATGTGTGAAGGTGGAACCCAGGCAATGTGCTTTCAAAAAACATCCCGGTAATTATGAGGCATGGGGAAGGCTGGGAATCTCTGCAAATGAACATTCTATTACTCTTTAGGCTCATAAAGGCAGCAGCAACTGCCGTTGGTATCAAGGAATAGAGACGAAAACATTAAAAGGACATTGTTTTGGGAGAAATCATTGGTTAAAAGGGCAGCTGATTGCACGGCAGTAAGAGCAAATAAAGAAAACACTAAGTCCTTGACACACGAAATCCTCTGTGTCCTTTCAAACTGTGATTCATATCATCAGACGCTGGCGTTGGAGATAGACTAGCTGGGGAGGCTGAGGGAGGGAGAAGGATCCATGCAGGGAACAGCAGGAAACGAGTGGCAGAGAGTGGTGTCAGGAGTGAGAGGGCGGCAGGGGATGGTGACATTTCCGAGGGCAGGTGGCCAAGGTCATGGCGAGTCAGCAAGAGGCAACAAGTGGGGTTGCAGCCAGCGGCGGGGACAACAGTGACAGAGGAAATTGGCGGCAGGCCAGAGATGAGGTCTAGCCGTGTGCTTGGAAGCTGTGAGGCAGTTACTGGGGACAGGAGGGCAGGCAAGAGAAGCCAAAGCCCTGGTCCTGAGGGTACTGGGCTAAGGGGTGGGTGTCAAAGTGATGCCTTGGCGACAGAGATGGAGCCTCAGCTCCCCAGACCGGAGCTCGCGCACAAGGGCCCGATCCCACGGCCTTGGTCCAGCGCCCAGCTAGGGTGAGCGCCGGAGCCAGCCAAGCAGTGAAACAGAGAAAGCTAAACCCAGAAATCCTTAAGTGTCCCCTTGCCTGGAACGTGCCTGCAACCAGAGCCTGCAGGTGCAGTACAAGGAGCCTTACTTTTCAGCTTCTGATAGAGCACAGTCTTCCGGAGCACGGTCCTAGCAAAGACGGCCTCCACCCTGGAGCGGACACTCACACCAGCCGGCCCTGCCCACACAGCCGTTTCCAAGTCCACTTTCCCACCGCGACGCACCACTTGTGAGATAAGGAGTGTCGCTTACCCCTCTGCAAGTCAGAGAGGGTGCTGGGATTTCTTGACGTGCAGCAATAAATGTTTGCACTCGCCTCGCATCTCCTAACTCATGACTGAGGACAAGCCACCCCCCCATCAGGGAGGAGTTACTCAGCGGAGACGCTGGCTTCCCCACCTCCCCCGCCCCGTGTGACCCAGAGGAGCGCGGACGCACGCTTATACTGGAAACGAAAGAAAAGGCTTAGTGATGCCGACTGTCAATTGGTGTAACGTGATGGGGCGAATTCCCTCCCAGTGGGGAAAAAAGTTGTAGAAAAAGGGGAAGGAATGTAGGTCAAGCAGTTATTCCTAAACTTGGTTGTTTGTTGGAATTTCATAGCATTTTTAAAAAACACAGATTCTAGGGCCTGCCTTCTGAGTTTCTGATGCAGTTTGTAGATTTGCACCAGGACACAGAGGATCTACTTTTTTTTAAAAAAATTTTTATTTACTTATTTATTGATTGATTTTTTGTAGACATGGGGTCTTGCTACGTTGCCCAGGCTGATGTTGAATTCCTGGCCTCAAGAAACGGATCTACTTTTAAAAAGCTCTGAGGTGGTTCTGAGATACATACACACAACCAGGTTTGGGAGCTAGAACTGCCACCAGTTGGTTGGTTTCGCCCGGTGTCTCTCACCTCAGGCAGACTCAGGCGGTGCAGCCTGGCTCCGAGGGTGAGGTCTTGCTGGGGTGAGTGGCAGTCCCAGGATGGAGAGATGACAGGGTCCCCCGGGGCCCCTGAGCACCACCGTCTTGCGCCCTCCATCTCTGTGCTCACTCTGCTTGGGCAAGGCCACGTGGGTTCCTGGGGCAGCCAGCAGAATCTGTCCCTGACGGATACGTGAAACTCTAATCTCAACCGGTTCTGCTCCAGCTGCTTGGCTCTTGGCATCGGCTCAAGAATTCAAGGGGTGGAGGAGGAGGAGGCTCCTTTCTGCTCTGCATCTGGGGATGAATGCCCTTCGCCCAGGAAGGGGAGGGGTCCCGGGGGAGGCCAGCCTCTGAGAAAGAGAGACAGAGACAGAGAGAGACACACACAGAGAATTAACCCCTTACTACCATTAACCTTTTAGCACAGACTAATTGATCAGATGAGGTATATCTTTGCAGATAAGTCTTGCAAAGAACCTCAGAAAGGCCCGGTGCTGTCCACCCTCTGTCTGGAATAAGAGGTGGGAGTGGATGGTCTCTAAGCCCTTTCCTGCCATGACATCTGTTTGTTCAGCTGGTGAATAGGTGCTGCTCTCTGATTATGTTCCAGGCACTGTTCCAGGCACTGAGACACACACAGCAAACAGCACAGAACAGGCCCAGCTCTGGTGGGCGTCGCATCCTAGAACTTGCCGTCACAGCTGCCTGGGGAAGGTGGTCCTGAGGGTGGGCAGGGGCAGGCACAAGACAAACATCATTTCCTTCTAGTCATTCTCAGGGGTGTCCCCGAGCGGGCACAGCCAAAACCCGAGTGGAAACAGACACAGAGAAAAAACAATGTCCTTCCCCCACACCTGAGTGCAGCCACCCCCGGGTAGCTGGGGGACTATTTCTGGGGGTTTCAGCTCAGCGGGCCTGGCTGCCCCTGGGTGTCTTTGGGGACCCAGGAGTCAGCCTTTAGAGTTGGGCTTCATAAAGAAGGCCAAAAAGGCTGGAGACACACCCAAAGGCCTTAACGAATTAAAAATAGGAAAAATACATAGGAATCAGGGCCTGGCTTTGAGTTTCATAGGTGGTACCGTTATGCCAAAGGTTTTGGCTTTGGATTTGTAAAGTAACAAGAATTTGTCTTTGGCTTTGTTGTGCGGGAAACTGAAACGGGCTGATATCGAAGGTGTAAAGGGAATGTACGAAGGACTCCAAGGGAGGCCAGCAAACCCAGAGAGAAAGGAAAAGAAGGGCCAATTAGTGTATTTATATGGAAGGTGATTTTCATATGAGAAAGTGAGAGATTCTTCTTAGTTACCAAGGGCCGGCGCTTAGTTATTTTCGGTTTCTCCCTTCCTCTCCCATGGAAAATTAATCAATTTCTCTTCCTTTTTCTCATTCCTCGCGTGCCCCCTGGCTCCATCCCGCAAACGCCAGAGTCCAAAAACTATTATATTTTGCTGCTGGATGGATTGTGAGGACGAAAGCGCTGGCTGTTTGTAAGACAGAGTCTAGACTCCGAGGGCTGGTGAGGAGCTGGAGACCCCTCCGATCTTCCTCCTCCTCCTCCTCCTCCTCC